>OLKM01003367.1:0-37864 GCA_900291075.1 Melanogrammus aeglefinus | reverse complement strand
CAAAACCCACAGTATTATATAAACCTGACTATAGCATCACATCCGCACGTCGGCGAAAACCCGGCAAATGAGAAAACAACAACGCAGGGAGAAGGATGTGGCGCTAAAACCAAGCGATTATTCCCTCCGTGCTTCAAAATGGATCCGTGGCCGCCGGGTTCCCACCGTGCCACCCCCCGGTCCGATGTGCAGTCGATACTAGTTGACATGCGGATGACTAATGGAGCAAGATGTGTCTGGAAGTGACGAGGTGGAGGAGGAGGAGGAGGAGGAGGAGGAGGAGGAGGAGAGGGAGGTGGAGGAGTGGGAGCCCTTTCAACCCCAAAAGGAAAATGTGAGTGCATTATGCGACACAGCGAGTAGAAGAGCTCATCTCATTATCCCTTTTCAATTGCACCTGCTGTCTGATGCCGGGCGTAATGCAGCCACCCTGTTTTGAAGTAATTACTTTTTTTTTTTTCCCCTCTCCTTTCCTTTCCTCGCCTCAGTCGGTCTGCATGCTCGTTCGCACTCGTCGTATTGATCAAAACGAGACGCCAGAAAGCAAACAATCTAAAGCTAAATTAAAAGCTTCATTAAACGTTGAAATTGGTCAGGGAATTGTGAACATCTGTTTCTGGGCCTCCAGCCCCCGTAACTCCAAGGTTAAACTGAAAAACTCGCATTTAAACTAACTCTTCGATATCCATACAAATCCAGGCTGATGAACCTGAGTAGAAGGGAGGGAGGGAGGGAGGGAGGGAGGGAGGGAGGGAGGGAGGGAGGGAGGGAGGGAGGGGAAGAAAAAGAAAAACAACAGAAGGTGCTAGAACTACTCCTATAAAAACCAAAAAAAACCTCGCCTTGGCTGAAACGGTGCGGATGGCTGGTGGTTTGATCACCGTCAGCTCCCCGCGGGCCCCAGGTATCCTTGAGCAGGACGCCTGCCTAACCCTCCCCTAATTGCTCCCAATGAGCTGGCGCTAGCCTCGCACGGCCGAACACGCCAATGGCGCGCGGACGGATGGACCGTCTGCGAGAGCCGCTGGATGTCAGGCGCGGACTGTAACGACGGCGTCGGGCAGCCGCCCTGGGACGGGGATGTGATGGGCTGAATAAATGCAGGACGCAGAGCTGGCCGTGCCTGATGATGCATTCGGATTGGAATAAAGATGAAAACCGTATATAAAACATAAAGTAGCGAATAAACATCGTCCTCGGCTTGGATAACAAGCCGCATGTGTAGCGGCGCTAGCTCTCTGTGCTAAAAACCTTTTGGGCGGTAGCTAGCTTGCGCTCAAAGGCCGTGTTCACTCAAGGTTGGCCTTGGACTACTTTTTTTTTGCGGCGGGTTAGTTGGCTCCGGTTTCAGGTCGTCTTTTTTTACGACCCCTTGCCCGAGTGTTTGCGGCCTTGTTTATGGCCGCTGGCACCTCCAACGACCCCACGGATGCGGACAGACGGCTGCCTGTGCGCGCTGGTCTCCTTTGAGACCCCCCCCCCCCCCCCCCGACCGAGCCAACGCCAACAGAGATCACCGAGGGTACTGGAAACGCCGGCGCACACACGCTACGGCACATAGCACGCTGCACTTACAGCACTCACACTTACAAGTCGACACTCTCTTTGGGAAGGGGGGCGCGGTGCGTCTGTCTGGGCATCGGCTTTCCTTACAGTATTAAATACGACTAACCTGTTAAAAAAATGAAAAAAGAAAAAAAAACAGTGGCCCCGTGCAGGCGCGGTCTTACCTTTCGGATGCCCCGGGTCGCTGAACTCGTACTTCCCCATGCCCACCGTCCGCAGCATCTGCAGGCCGTTCAGTCCCTCCGGATTGGCCGCCCCGTTGGGCAGCGCCTGCAACGCCGACTGCCCGTTGGTCAGGGGCAGCGCCGGGGGCGGGACGAGGAGGTGTCCGTGGTGGGCCGTGACCTGCCCGTTGCCCAGCACGCTGTGGGGGTTGGGCTGGAGCGCCTGGCGGGAGGAGCCGATGGAGGTGGGCTGGGCGGCGTGGTACGGGGGCATGCCCGGCAGCACCATGGCCGGCGGGGGCTGCGGGGTGGAGGAGTGGGGCGGCAGCTGGAAGTGGGCCGTCATGAGGGGGTGGTGCGGGGGCACGGGCGCCTGGATGGAGGGGGTCACTCCGATGATGGGCGACTGCACGGTGATGCTGCTGCTGCTGCTGCCGCCGCCGCCGCCGAAGGAAGGGGGGTGCGGGAGGCCGTAGGTGTGGTGGGGCAGGAGGCTGGGCTGGGACACGGCGGCTGTAGCCTGGGCCCAGGGAGGACCTGGGGGGGGTAGAAAGAGTAAGGGAACAAGGAGCAGGAAGTAGGATGTTTAGTAGCAGGCGATGGCGGGAGATGTGCGTGTAGATACATCCACGTGTGTGTATGTACATGTGTGGCCGTGGTGGATAGCACGCAGATAAGATCAGAGCTGATAACGTTTGGTTTTTTTCCCGTGCACAGCGGAAACTGAGGGGGAGGAAGGTGGCTTCCCTCCTCGACCAGGCCGGCCGAGCGATTGCTTTGGCCCAAACGTTTTTTTTTTTAGATTATAATACAGATAGCCATCGACTAGCTCATCGTATGCAGCGGTGAGAGCCGTTAACCGTGCACAGAACCCATGTTTACCCAGCCCTTCCACCATGCAAATCCTCCTCTCCCCCCCCCCCCCCCCACCCCCCCGGGTGAGGGGAGGAGAGGGGGGAGGGGGGAGGGAGGAGAGGGTGAGGGATGGTAGAGGATCAGGACCGGCCGGCAGCGGCCCAGGCTAGTGAGAGGATTGGATCTATCAGATTAAAAAGCAGTCATGTTGGATCTTCCTAACCTACCTCTAACCCTGCTTAATTCTGCCCTGCTTTTTCCTCCTCTACTTAATGTCTGGGCCCCTACTGCCCACAGCCGCAGCACAGAGGAGCCAAATATATGCATTATTACATGCAGAAATAAAAGGGATGTATAAAAGGAATCTGAATAACTAATGTGGGCCAACCAATGCTATTCATGATAGTGGCACTGCTTATTATTACAGCCCACGCTGGGGGGAGAGAGAGAGAGAGAGAGAGAGAGAGAGAGAGAGAGAGAGAGAGAGAGAGAGAGAGAGAGAGAGAGAGAGGAGAGAGAGAGAGAGAGAGAGAGAGAGAGAGAGAGAGAGAGAGAGAGAGAGAGAGAGAGCAGAGAGAGAGAGAGAGAGAGGCCGAGAGAGAGAGGCCGAGGCCGAGAGTGAGAACGAGGGGGAGCGTTGAAAGCGGATGGCATGGCGAGTAAGAACCAGGGGGAGCAAGGGGCCAGTCCACTGCATAATTCCCATCATCCCTCGGGGCTAATGAACAGTGACGCGAGTACATTCCATTCCCGGCCGGGCTGCACTGCATCGCTGCAGCCCCGCCCCTTAGCAACCAGCCGATCCGAATCATACGCGGATCAGCCGGTCAATTCCAAAATATCGGCGGCCATTACCCTGAGGTCCTTCATTAAGAATCCTCTTAGAGGGGAGGAGGGGGGGAGTTAGCGGCGGCCCGCTGATGAACGACTTGATTACGATCTCAATGACCTCTTCTCCGTCTCCGTCCAGCCTCACGGCGGTTCACCGTCGCCGAACGGCGGACCGCGGGGCGCCCGACGCCGAATGTATAATTAAACAGAGCACGCCCGAAAAGACTCGTTAGCCTGGCGAACACACAGCCCACGCCGAATCGTCACAGTATTTATTATTTTCTCTCCGGTGTGGGGCTAATGAAATGGTTTTTGCAAAAAGAAAACGAAGCGGAAAAAAAGATGGATGAAAAAAATGAAAGAAGGAAGGCTCAAAAAAGAATTTATTGTATTGTCATTAAGTGCAGCCCCGTCGTGATTGCTCTCTTGTATTTTATAATTGAGGTTCGAATAGAGTGGTATCCGAGGTTGTGTATAGTATAGTTGCGTGTAACTTCAAAACTATTTTTTCTCCTTAAGGGTTCCTTGCCCTTCAAGGAAATGATTTAGGAACAAATTGCTAATTAAAATCATTTCACCGCCTCATTGTGATCAACCGAAATTGGAAATTAGGTGAATCTCACGCAGAGCTCCATAAAGCAGGGAGCCCAATTTCAAGGCGCGGGGAAGTCAGAACTCATTTTTCAAACGGAAACTTGCCTTCCCCCCCGAACAAACACGGCGGTAAACTTTCCCCCATTTTTATTTTTTGAAAGAAACCCATTGATTAATTCTGGCACGGTTGCCGGTTGGGAACTTTTCCCGGGCACCTCCGCTCTCTGGAGCGTGGAGAAGCGCAATGGCATCGTCGTCGTCGCGGATGTCAGTCACAGCTTTAGGAGGAGTGGTGCGTCTGTGTGTGTGCGTGCGCTTGCGTGTGTGGGGGGGGGGAAAAAAATCAACATGCAGCTCTCTTCTTCGTCAAACTTCTATGTCTTGCGTTTGAGTGCCGTGTACGCTGGGAGGCCCCCCTGCTGTGGCCCGCGACGTCTCACTGTCCTCGGGCGTTGCTGTAGCCCGTTGTGACTGGCGGGTTGGGGTTCGTGTCGGGGTTCGCAGGGAGTGGTTGCGGGTGGGGGTGGTGGAGGTGGGTGGGGGTGGGGTGCGGTGGTGGTGGTGGCCGAAGGGGGGACAGCCGGGGGACTTGATCTTTCAGAACACACACACACACACACACACACACACACACACACACACACACACACACACACACACACACACACACACACACACACACACACACACACACACACCAACGCACACCAAAAAAGTCAAGACCTTCAGAACTCGGTGACACATTGAGGCTTGCCCTTATCTACGCAAAGAGGGGGTTGGTTGGGGCTTCGGGAGTGTACCCATGGTCATGCATCAGGGGACCCACGTCCAAAAGAAAACTAGAGAAAGGCCTCTTCCAGCCTTGGGCGGCCAGGGAGCAGTGATATACGAAGGGGCGGGAGGGGGGGGGGGGGGGTGGGGTGCGGGATGGGGGCCGTGGCGGGGAGAGGGTGGGTGTGTGCAGGTCTCCTGCCTCCTGGATGGCTCCGTCTCCTCACGTCGCCCCCCACACCGTTGGCAGGAGGTCTGTCCGTCAGTCGCTCCGTCGGTCTAAGAGACTAGGATTCCCCGTGCCCAATCACACAGCGTTTAATTATTAACATTTGACCCTAATTAAATCTATGTTGAGACTGGGCCTATCACAGCCGGCAGCTAATTAGCCTAAATCATAGCTAAGCGAGCTATAGCGACGGCGGGGGGGGGGGGGGGGGGGTCTGAAGAATATCGGCGTATTCCGTTTCATTGTTTCGGCTCTTTAAAAAACAGGGAAGATATTGCGTTGGCGCATTAACGTTCCGGGGTGTCCCCTCCATTGAAACCCCTTGCTCTCGCTCGGTCTCCATTATTGTTCCTAAATTAGACACGTTCCCGATGAGCGGGAGACACACAGGGCCGGCTGGGCGAGGGAGTCAAATGAAGTGCTGCAGGGTAGAGCCATTCTGGGTGAGTTCATTAAAAATATAAAATGAAGGGAGAGGAAAAAAAAAAAAAAACACAACTGGCATTTAGCGTTGAACCCAGAGGTGTCACGGGGAGCCATGGCGTCGCCGTGCGTACGTATATACGCAGGCCCCCCGGAGGTTTAATAAGGTTCACCAGCCGAATCTGGACCAGTCAAGATCATCTTGAGGACGAGTGACTCGCTGGGTGGGGGGACTGCTGTCGGGTGGCACGAGGTTAGTCGCCCCGTTCCCTCCGAAGAAGAGTGCACTGGTTGGATGTGGAAAAGTTTTTTCCAGGGTTTAGTTTGTTTTAGCAAAAGTATTGGAGACCCATCAGGGAAGGAAAGTCACTTTTTTATTAACAAGGGCTTTTGTTTCCCTGGTTGAATGTGTTTTGCTGGCATTTTGGATCATTTCCAAGGCGGTTTGATGAAACGTTGGGAAAAAACAAATGGTTTCCTACGTCGCATGACCAACATTAAACAACTCCAATGAAAAATAATTAACTCGATCCGCTTTATAAATACAAAGCACAACACCGAAGTTGACTTTTTACGGATGGCATCTGGAAGGCCCCGTCCGTTTGCCCCACTTTTAGGGCGATATATAATAATTTCAATAATTATAATAATATATAATAATTTATATTATAATTTCTTAAATGTCTGACCCTGAAGAGAACCTCAGCTACCATAACTTTGTCTTTACACCTGCTCCGTACGCCCGCTCGTGTAAACACTGCTTCGTGGGTGGATGACCGCTGAAGCATGTTTGAGCATGCACGGTATGTATGCAGGGGGGGGGAGACAAGGACGCTAGTTATGTAGGGCATGCCAGCCAACATGCTTCATTAGCATGACTGCATGCTGCCTCTGAGCCAGTTCTGTGCATGGAACGAGAGAGGGAGAGGGAGAGGGAGAGAGGGAGAGAGGGAGAGGTAGAGGGAGAGGGAGAGGGAGAGGGGGAGAGGGAGAGGGAGAGGAGAGGAGAGAGGGAGAGGAGAGGGAGAGGGAGAGGGAGAGGGGGAGGGGGAGAGGGAGAGGGAGAAACAGAGAGAGAAACAGAAAGAGAGAGAGAGAGAGAGAGAGAGAGAGAGAGAGAGAGAGAGAGAGAGAGAGAGAGAGAGAGAGAGAGAGAGAGAGAGAGAGAGAGAGAGAGAGAGAGAGAGAGAGAGAGAGAGAGAGAGAGAGAGAGACATAGAGAGCGAGGGAGACAGAGAGAGAACAAGAGAGAGAGAGAGAGAACGAGAGAAACAGAGAGTGAGAGAGTGAGAGCAAGAGAGTGTCTGCTTGCATGCGTGTAAGGGTATGCTTTTTGCATGTGTTCTGGGGCTGTCTTTGTGTGTGTGTGTGTGTGTGTGTGTGTGTGTGTGTGTGTGTGTGTGTGTGTGTGTGTGTGTGTGTGTGTGTGTGTGTGTGTGTGTGTGTGTGTGTGTGTGTGTGTGTGTGTGTGTGTGAGTACATCAGGGATGCTGTGTGAGCATCCCAGACTTGATGTTTGGATTGAGTTTGCGTGTTTTTTCCATCTGCCTATCGAGATATACCATGTGCCTGTGAGTTTGTGTGTGTGTCTGCTTTGTGTCTACAGTATCATGTGTGGGTGGGTGCTTCTGCCTGCCTACAAACAGTATTATGTGTGTGTGTGTGTGTGTGTGTGTGTGTGTGTGTGTGTGTGTGTGTGTGTGTGTGTGTGTGTGTGTGTGTGTGTGTGTGTGTGTGTGTGTGTGTGTGAAAGCTTGTCTCGACATGGTTCTTTGTTTGTTTTTATCGGTTTCTGTGTGTAGGCGTGTGTGTATGCGTGCATGTTTGTGCATGCATATCTGTGTTTATGTATGTTTGTGTCTGTTTTGCGCGCGTCTGTGTGTGTTTGCATGCACGTGTGTGTGTGTTTGCACGTGTGTTTCAATGTGCATGCATGCCTATGTTTAACTATGTTTGTGTCTGTTTTGTGTGTGTGCATACACATGCATGCAAGTGTGTGTGTGTGTGTGTGTGTGTGTGTGTGTGTGTGTGTGTGTGTGTGTGTGTGTGTGTGTGTGTGTTGTGTGTGTGTGTGTGTGTGTGTGTGTGTGTGTGTGTGTGTGTGTGTGTGTGTGCATATATGCATGCATGTGTGTGTGTGTTGTGTGTGCTGTGTGTGTGTGTGTGTGTGTGTGTGTGTATGTGTGTGTGTTTGTGCATGCAGGAGTTTGTGTGTGTGGGTGTGTGTGTGTGTGTGTCTGTCTGTGTGGATCTACAGGAGTACACGCACGCGCGTGTGTGTGTGTGTCTGCAGGAGTGCGTGTGCGTGTGTGTGTGTGCGTGTGTGTGTGGGGTTACCAGAAGGCTCGCCGTCTCGGTGTTGCTTCGCAGGAGGCTCATCTGTGTCCCAGGGCGTGTGTTGGTTGATGGGCGTCTGGCCCCACCGTACCCCAGGGGCCAGCAAAAGACCTGGGGCTTGGCTCTCTCCAGGGGAGGGCCCTGAAACCTACGCCACCGTCACAACAACACACACACACACACACACACACACACACACACACACACACACACACACACACACACACACACACACACACACACACACACACACACACACACACACACACACACACACACACAGGAGAGAATAACAATGGCCGCTTAGAACACCAAATAACAAACTCATAACCACAGCCACCATATTGTCATTACCTTTACTCTAAAACGGAATTACATGGGTGTAATATCATTTTAATACAAACAGCAGCAAACGATCAATAGCATACACACTTCACACCAGGATCAGGGTGCACGCGTGAGGAAGAATAGAAAGAAAATGATCCGTTGTAACGTTAACTACTACAACCGTGAAACAAAAACAAAAAAATCATAAACAATCATCCGAGCATGATAAATAAACGATAAACAAACACACGTGTAATTCCAACTTCCAGTGTCGGCGTCGGGCTCTGCCTCGGTCTTTAAACAAGCCCTAACGGCAGGTGGGTGAATAATTGGTGGTGATGAACGACTGGCCTCGGCGACCGCACACCGGCTCTCTGCCTCTTCCCATATCAACAGTTATTTTCTTCTAGTGCACGGCTACAATCAAATTAAAATCCTCATAACCCCCACCACCACCACCCACCCACCACCACCACCCACCACCACCACCACCACCACCACCACCACCACCACCACCAGCGCCTTCCATGGGATTTCATCGCGTCTCCAATTATGCAATGAACTGTACATTGCACACAAGGCTGCAGATTCCTCCGCAAATGAATTGATTAAACCAGAGGAGGAAGTGGGAAGAGGCGAGGACGAAGAGGATATGAAACCGGTGGAAAGACACGACGGAGAGAGAAAGAGAGCAAATAAATACAATTATAGATAGATGAAGAACGAAAAACAAAAAGAACTCGACGAATAAAAGTCTGGGGGGGAAAAAAAAAAAATCGAGAGCGCGATTCGCATCCATCCCCGAGCTTAAGACCCTGGCTGTTCACCCACAACCACCACAGCTTTACACCACGGAGGAACAGGAGGAGGTGGAGGAGGAATGAAGAGGAGGAGGGGGAAAGAGGAGGAAGAAGAGGAGGAAGTAGAGGAGAAGGAGGGGAGAATTGTTATCAGGTCCAGCACAGGCTGATGAAAGCACTGGGTCAATCCACACAGTGGAACCCGCAGCAATATTCCCCATTTTAGGAGGGCCCAAAGTGTCGGGTCGGAGGTGTGTGTGTGTGTGTGTGTGTGTGTGTGTGTGTGTGTGTGTGTGTGTGTGTGTGTGTGTGTGTGTGTGTGTGTGTGTGTGTGTGTGTGTGTGTGTGTGTGTGTGTGTGTTCAAACCCAGGCCGAGCCGCCAGAGTTAATAGAAAAAGACCTGCTAACCGGACGTCCAACTCTGCTGCGCCAATCCCACAACCTTACACCCTCTATCCTCCTCCTCCACCCCCCCCCCTACCCCCCGACCCCCCCCCCCCACACACACACACACACACACACACACACACACCCTCAGATTCCAGACCCCTGCCTTCACCCGCATAAACCCCCTCCTCCACCCTACGTTCCACTTTATCAGGCATCTCCCAGCATGCATTGTGATGAAAAAAGAAGGGGTTCGTCTGGGGAGCCACCCCTGACCCCCCCTCCTCGTTGCCTTTGACGTTCGCAGGCGGTGCGCGGGAATCCCGCTCGGCATAAATTAAATTGGGACGCGGGCTTTACATATCTCATTGATTTCTGTTCCAGGGAGAGAGAGATGATGGAACAAGAAGGGGAGATCTCTCGCCGGCCGAAGCGCGACGGTTTAATCGCATCGTGGCATCTCACAGTGGTCTGTCTGGAAAAGGAATAACGCTGTGATACGAGCATCGACGCGGCGCTCACACGATGTGCTGTAGCACTGCAATGGCCGCCGCTCTCTCGGACCGACTGCTGGGTTCCCGATACCGGAAAAACAACCCCCGTCTCAAAAAGTAATCTGCCTTTCGGCGTTGGCTTTGCGGTTTGAGGGGAAAGAGGAGGAGGGTAAAACGGGAGAGGGGGTGGGGGGGGAAGGAAACAGAAAACACGCTGTGGTCAGAAGCGACTCGAAGGCTAAGTGTACGGAAGAATAGAACGAGGGAGGGAAAAAAAACAGGAACACAAAAGGCAAGGTGAGGAGGAAGGGGAGTGTGGGGGAGGATGACAGCTCTGACTTCTTCATGTCCACCTCAAGCTGTCAACTTCAGACAGGGGAAAGCTCAAAAACTCAGAGAACCCCCCCCCCCCCTCCCCGAGCTCAGTATCTTCTGAAAACCCTGGAGAGTTTGAAGGCCAATGGGCAGGCAGGGGGGGCGGGGGGGCCGGGATGGGGGGATAGGAGCAGGAGGAAGGGGATTTTTGTCTGTTTGTTGTTTTTTCAGCTATTTCCTGTTTGTCTTAATGAGTGTTTTGTGCTGAACTGCACTGCTACCAGGCTGTGCTCTGCACCCTGCCGCACAACAGACTCCTTATTAACTCTCTGTGTGAAAGTCCCCTCCCTCCCCCGTCTCCCCCGTCTCCCCCCCCCCCCCCCCCCAGCCTCCCTAACACTGCCACTCCGTCTGTCTTCACAATAATAACCGCTCCACCGTCTCCATCTGCAACCCGATCCTGCCCTGAAACACTACCCACAAACAAATAAATATAATAATAATAAAAATGTAACTAAAATTATGTCTGCAAAGGTTTTGATTGCACCGTGTGACTATATCATTTTTGCATAATATTTTGTCAAGACTTTGCACAAAGATCTCAACGCCCGGCGGCAGAAGAAATCTGACGGGAAATTCTCAATTGAAAATGATCAGGCCAATACCAAAGGGCATGTATGAAATCATACATGCATATATTCCTGCTTTCACATGCCACCTACACGCACACACGCGCACACGCCAAACCAAGAGACACCTGACAGGATGTTTGTTTGTGTGGCAGACTAGTAGTGGGCAGACACCGACAGGCAGACAGGCAGACAAGGCAGACAGGTCGCCGCAGAGGCACACGCCGGCAGAGACAGTTTGGCGGGAATCAAGTGGAGGTCCTGGGATAGTGGCTGCCATTTTTGTATTTGCTCTCCATCCTCCACCCATCACTTTCTCTCTGGACAGCCATTATCTGTGGGTAGCAGATGGATTCCTCTGACTCAACAGAAACGACACTGGGGCAGCGATGCAGGAGAGCCAGAGAGAGAGAGAGAGAGGGGGAAAAAAAAAATTTGGGTGGTGCCAAGGCCCGTCCCCATGTCTGTTGTCAAGCTGGTTAGGGAATTTTTGAATCGGAATGCTTTTGTATGGAATGTGTGTTTGTGTGTTCTTGTGCGTCTGTCTGTCTATCCGTCCTCCTGTGTGTGTGTGTGTGTGTGTGTGTGTGTGTGTGTGTGTGTGTGTGTGTGTGTGTGTGTGTGTGTGTGTGTGTGTGTGTGTGTGTGTGTGTGTGTGTGTGTGTGTGTGTGTGTGTGTGTGTGTGCGTGAGAGTTAGTGTGTGTGTGCCGTCGGATCTCACGTCGAGGGTTCAGTGTGAGCAAAAACACACAAAAACACACACACACAAACACACATAATCATATTCATTATTCCACACATTTATTACACACACACACACAAGCCTGCAATGCTCCATTGACAATATCCAAATAGGAGCAAATGGCAGATTGTATTTCTATTTGTTAGTCTAATCTGTGCACACACATGAACGGGGCATGCAGGGACAAATCGCATGCAAACAAACAGTCATCCACACACACACACACACACACACACACACACACACACACACACACACACACACACACACACACACACACACACACACACACACACACACACACACACACACACACACACACACACTCCCTGATCCTGAGGTCAGGTTCTATAGCACACAGCCTAAATCTTCTTGTAATCACGTTATAACACGCTAATGCCGTCACACTTATTTCTGCGGGAACATAGACGTGCATTATTGCCAGAAAGTCTCGGGAAAAGAAAATACGGCAAACGCAGAAGAAGGAGAAGGTAATTCGCATGGCAACTGGTAAAAATACCACAAACACGCGCATAACACAGATACTTATCCGGGAAATATAGAGTATAAAGCCCTGTCGCACTCGCAAGTTAATGCACTGTAGAATGCAAATAAACCTTGATCATCCCTTAAGCCTTCAACAACCACTTACACATCTCATAAACATTTAATTTAAACCCCCAAAACGGGCTGAAGTCTGAGACTTAAAAACTACATTCTGTGCCCCAAAAATCGCCTGCCCCTCCACGGTCTCTCTCTCTCTCCTCCGGACCCCGAGACAGCGGTGGGGGAGACGCTGGCGCCTCATCACACTAACTGTCATACCGACTATTCTCTCGGACACGTCAGCCGCTGACAGCTGCCTCCGAATGCCCCGCGCAATTCTTCACCCGAAAAGGGGAAAGAAGGAACCCATGTCCGCCGGTGTTATGGTAGCTAACAAAGCCCGTCGAGGGCCCAGCGAGGCCGGACCATACAGCCGCCCGGAGGGTCATGGTGTATACTGTTTGGTGTTTGCCTGTGGCGCTTCTGTTGTGACCCGTGCGTCGCTCTGCCCCCTGCCCCTCCCCTCCTTGACGTCCACGTCGGGCTTAACGGCCAAGGCGGGAGTTTGTTCGTCTTTGTGCGTGCGTTTTTGTTTTTGTTTGCGTGAGTGTGTTCGCGTTCCTTTGTTTTTGTGTATGTGTGTGTGCATGCACGTTTCTCGTGTGTGCGTGTTTCATTGTTTTTGCGGCATGTGTGTGTGTGTGTGTGTGTGTGTGTAGGGGGTGTGTGTGTGTGTGTGTGTGTGTGTGTGTGTGTGTGTGTGTGTGTGTGTGTGTGTGTGTGTGTGTGTGTGTGTGTGTGTGTGTGTGTGTGTGTAGGGGTGTGTGTGTGTGTGTGTGTGTGTGTGTGTGTGTGTGTGTGTGTGTGTGTGTGTGTGTGTGTGTGTGTGTGTGTGTGGTGTGTGTGTGTGTGTGTGTGTGTGTGTGTGTGTGTGTGTGTGTGTGTGTGTGTGTGTGTGTGTGTGTGTGTGTGTGTGTGTGTGTGTGTGTGTGTGTAGGGGGTGTGTGTGTGTGTGTGTGTGAGCACGCATGGTCGGTTGCAGAGCGTCGAGCCACCAGTGGTGAGCTTTAGAGACCAATTTGAAGTATCAAAATGAAAAATAAAGCAAAAAACAGCATTATGGGTCCAGATTCTTTGAGAGGAAAGCACCTTTTTTTTTTCTTTTTTTGCCCGTCAAGCTTACCCGAGATAAATTATTTTATTGCTCTTCTCGGAGAGAAATGGAGAGAGAAGGGGAAAGCTACACAATGTGAGCTGGGGGTCTTATGACAGCAGAGTCAACAATGTAAAGGCGTGCTACGCTTATCGAATCAACAAACCGCCGAAAGTTAATAACCCGTCTGAGTACAATGAGAAAAACGGGGTGCAGAGGCAGCGGCCCCCCGAGAGTGAGAGAGCGAGAGAGGGAGAGGGAATGAGGTGAGGGGCGAGCGAGGAGATGAATAGAGCGGGGGAATGCTAGCGCAGGGTGAGGAGGACTTGAGATTGAGCTGAAGACACGCACAAACACGCCGTGACGACACACGCACACACACGCATGCGCAAAACGACACACACACACGCAATGGCAAAATGACACACACACACACACACACGAAAAACCACACACACACACACACACACAACACAAATGCGCAAAACCATGATCACGTACACACACACACACACACACACACGAAAACCACACACACACACACACACACACACGAAAACCACACACACACACACAAACTGGCAAAACCATGATCACGTACACACACACAAATGCGCAAAACCATGATCACGTACACACACACACACACACACACACACGCAAAACCATGATCACGTACACACACACACACACACACACACACACACACACACACTCGAACATGCCACGAACCGACACCAGCCAAGCCACTGCTTAAAGTTAATCTCGCCAAAAATGTCATTAGTAAAACTGCCAGACACCAATAACCTAGCTCTGCGTGTGCCGAGGTGGAGGCCACTGCTACACCAGTCCATTACGCGTTGCCTTTTAAAGTTCACTGACCATCTTGTAGCGGGGCTTTCAGCAGAGACCAGTAAAATAACCTGCCCCGGGGCAAGTGGCATGTTCACTAGTGCATGTGATCGCTCGCACACTAATGGAAAAAAGCCTTGTTAATGCAAGCCATGTTTTTTGGGGTGCATTTTTTCTTTCTGATAGCCTGATCAATTAATCAAAAGCCAAGCAGATAGAAGGGGCATGTGGCTACCGAGGCAATGTTCAATTTAAATGCATTGGGGGAAGCACAGCTCACCAATCAGATGGTCGTCCCGGGGGGACGTGTACGCGACTTTAATCACAAACACATTTTCGGTAACAGCAGCCCCATGTGTGCGCTATATTGTGTGCGCAGCAGAAATAATATTGGATAGTTACTCTACACAAATAAACAAATTGTCAAATAAATTCGCGGCCGTGTGTGTGTGTGTGTGCGGCCGTGTGTGTGTGTGTGTGTAGGTGTGTGTGTGTGTGTGTGTGTGTGAGTGAGTCAGCGTGGGTGTGGGTGTGTTTTAGTGAGTGAGTCAGCGTGGGTGTGTGTGTGTGTGTGTGTGTGTGTGTGTGTGTGTGTGTGTGTGTGTGTGTGTGTGTGTGTGTGTGTGTGTGTGTGTGTGTGTGTGTGTGTGTGTGTGTGTGTGTGTGTGTGTGTGTGTGTGGCCGTGTGGCCGTGGAAAATGGAATTCAACTTCGCCTCGTTCTTCCCTGTGGCCAGGCACGGACAGATGCGCGGGATTCGGTTGAAATATGGAAAGTGACGGAGGTAATGGTGTTTCTTTTTGCGCGGGGAACGGTGGCAAATGAAGTCGACGGATAGCCGACGTGAGACAAACCCATCAATCATCGAAGCCTCGTATCATTTCCTTCGACACATCATTTTACCCCTGCCGTCAAATGGCTGCCCTCCTCTCTTTTCTCCCTCTTCTCCCTCACTCTCCCTTTTTCTACCTTTGACCAAAGCCTCCTCCTCCTCCTCCTCCTACGAGTGGGGGATATCGCCGTGGAAACCAGCCGGCACACAGAGAGCGCCGAGAACTCGACAAATTCGTAACTGTCGAAAACTGTCTTTTTCGGACCGTTTATTCGCCCGACATTGTTCCCCCCCCCCCCCCTTTTACTGTAACGAACAAAAAAACAACACAAACCTCCCCGAAAAACGAGACGGGCTCCATTCCATTCAACGGAGGCTGACACGAAAACGCAGAGTGGATTGGTTCTGGACTCCTGTGATAATGCTGCTAAACGTGAGCGCCAAATCGCAGGGGTGACTGTGTCCAATCTTTTAGACCCAAGCACACCGAAGCATCTCGCCAGTAAACAAAGAGACTACATCGCCATTTCTTTGGGGGAGGGGGCGGCTGGGGGCAGCCATTTTGCAGCTGCAGCCTATTGCTTTAGTAGGGCGTACAGAAGTAAGCTGCGTAGTCAGTCAGTGGGGGGGCGGGGACAGCCAACCGAGGGGGGGATTTTTTTTTTTTAAGTATCTTTATTAAAGAAACGTTCTGGAATCCTGTCGATACTCAAAACGAGTGCTCACAGTTGATAATCACACACTACTTACGTATGGATTTGTATAAATTGTCCGTCTAAAACGCAGGTTGTAGCCTGCTGCTTTTGATTGGTGTTGACAAAATAACAACTTTCTCGGTTATTTTCTCATTATGTTTTTCATTCCCACAAATACCCCCCCCCCAAACAAGTGTTAATTAAATGGCGTCTCAAAAGCAATTGATAAGCGGGGACTCGTTTTTTCCCCCCATCGACTGGGGGAAACTTTACTAAGTAGCCAGCGTTTTCGTTCTAACCTCGCCGCTTTAAGCGGTAATCGTTTCAAAAGAAGCGCGACGCGACGGCACAAACGCCGTATTGGAATTGGTCTTTGGTTTCCCGCTGCTTGTCCTTCAGCCCTCCTTTATGATATAATTAAAAAAAACAGATTAAACAAAAAGCTTCAGTCACTTTACGACGGCCGGTTTCTCCTTGAAGTCTTTGTTTGAGCGGAAGGTACCCCCCTATCTTCAGGGTAATAATCGGGTACACACTGCTTTGCAGACAGCCATGTTCACACAACCCAACACGTAAGACGGACAAGACCGGGACTCGAGGTTTGAGTACCGCCAATCCTACAAAAAAACTCATCAGTCAGAGCGGTGAGGAGTTGACGGTTTATAACTTCATACGTGCCTTTCTACTGGCAGTGGAACGCAGTGGAACGAAAAAAAAACGCCTCAAGAAATGGCTTGACCGCGGACCATGTAGCAAAGACAGGACGTTTGACAGGGGTGTGTGATGGGGAGGAGGAGGCAGAGAGGGGGGAGTTGGAGAGTGGGGGGGGGGGGGGGGGGAGTGGGGGTTCATAACAAAAGCCACGTATCGGAGAGTCTCTGTAATTTCCGGCCCGGGGGGCGAAACGACTGAAGGGGAACTGACTTCACTCGCTGGTGAAATTTCACCTAAGACACTCCCGACAGCTCTGCGAAAACGCTCGGCTCGGCGCACACGTTCCGGAAAACAGGAGCGTGTGCTCGCGAGGGTGTGGCCGACGGGCTTCAGTGCGGAGAAGGCAATGCTGGAGACCCCCGGCTCCCGACGCAAACCCCCTCTGCCCGTCCTGCGCGCTTAATATCCCATGAGTGCTCGTGTGGTTTCAGTTCGGTTGCTCTCCGACCCCCACACCACCACCACCACCACCACCACCACCAACCTCCTCTCCCCAACAACCCGCACCCCCGCCAGCCCTCCGCACTCCCCATCCCTTTCCCTCGTCCACCCCCCCACCCCCTCAACCACCACCATTTTCTCTCCCAGCACAGGGCTGGACGCCCCGGTGGGACTCTACACTACATTGCGCTATGCTAGGCTAGGCTAAGCTAAACCAGGTTACCCCAGTGGGGGACATGGAAGGATTGGGGTACTTAGGGGGAGGGGGGGGGTCACCAAAGAGAGTAGTGTACCTCAGTGGACGGACATGGAAGGATTGGGGTACTTAGGGGGAGGGGGGGGGTCACCAAAGAGAGTGACTGTTGACTCAGGGACGGGGGCACCTGGGAGCTGAGAGTGGTCTAGGGAGATGGGACAGGGCACGGCAGAGCTCTTAAGTGTCACATGGTAATACCACCCAGAGGAGAGTGCTGTGGACCCCCCCCCTCTGGCCCCTGGCCTGGGGTGATTAGAGAGAGAGCGAGGGAGAGCGAGAGACCAAGGTCCCCCGCTAGGCCTTCCACTGACCTCTGCGGTGAGGGTTTTGGGTAACAAAATGTCCGCCGCCTGTCACTGGCTGGTACCACTGGGGACCGGGAGATGACTGTGTGGCTTTTGTCTCTCGCCGGGGACTGGGAGAGAATCGGCTACTGTTTTTGTCTCTCGCCGGGGACTGGGAGAGAATCGGCTACTGTGTCGTGTGTGTCGTGTGTGTGTGTGTGTGTGTGTGTGTGTGTGTGTGTGTGTGTGTGTGTGTGTGTGTGTGTGTGTGTGTGTGTGTGTGTGTGCGTGTGCGTGTGCGCGTGTGTATCCCTGTGTGCTTATGACAGCGCATCCAGGGTCATCTGAATGGGAATAGTAACTACTTTAGACCGGGAAATTCGTTTTAACGCCACATTCCGTGCAGGAGCTGAATTGGACGTTCTGTACGACCTGTTTAAAGCCAGAGCCACTTCTTAAACAATGGGTGTGCGACTTGAAACGTTTGCAGTTAAAAGCATATTCCAATGAGCGCAGGCGTCGCTGATCAACGCGCACCTAACACCCACCGCCACGCAATGTGACATTGGCCTTCCATACATTGATGTTCCTGTTCAAAGACCCCCCCCCTCTTTTTGGGAGCTTTTTTTTCCCCCATTATGAATTGCCATAACCAGCAGGACACCAGAATCAAATCCAACCTTCGCACACATGTCAACCTCCACAAAAAAGCGCGCCCCGTATTTCCTATTCTGCCCCGCATGTTGCCTCGCATTGCTGCCCGACTTCTGTCCGTAAAAACAGCTGGAGTTCGCAGGCCCCCCCGCACAGCCAAATCCACGCCTGTCAGACCCTATAGTGCGGCTGCCGCAGGGATGAGAGGCAAGGACTGGAGAAACGTTGAGTGACAGGACGTTTGAACTATACATACCCCCCCCCCCGTCTCCAGACCTCTAACAATCTCTTTTCAAGTTGGTTTGGATACTAATTCTATATTTATTCTATCTGTACCTAGATATACACTAGATAAATCCGATTGGTACAGGAAAACAGTACTCAGAGGTCGATGAAAAAAGGGAAGGAAACAGCACTAATCGGTACAGTGGGCCTGTATAAGGCCCTCGTTTCTAAACCTTCCAAAATGTATTTTGATTCTTCGCAGCGGGAAATCCATTCTCAACCTATACCAAATAATTCTCAGAAACCGAAACAGGTAACTCGACGTTGAGCCTGACGTAACAACAGCATAACACACACACTACGTCCGAGACGGACAGACGGACGGACATACACGCAGGCGGACTGACACGCAGACGGACGCACAGACCAACTGAGGAAGCCGGTGTTACAGACAGAATTAAAGCAGCTCTCTGATGAAGTGCCGGCGTGAGAGGAGGGCTGAGTGGATCAATTACACAAACATCACTCGGCACCGGTCATTGGCCAGTAAAACCCAACCATGGTGAGTGATCCACACACACACAGTGTGTGTGTGTGTGTGTGTGTGTGTGTGTGTGTGTGTGTGTGTGTGTGTGTGTGTGTGTATGTATGTATGTATATGTATATATATATATATATATATATATATATATATGTGTATATGTATTATTAGTGATATGTGTGTGTGTGTGTGTGTGTGTGGGTGTGTGTGTGTGTGTGTGTGTATGTGTGTGTATATATGTGTGTGTGTGTGTGTGTGGTGGTGTGTGTGTGTGTGTGTGTGTGTGTGTGTGTGTGTGTGGTGTGTGTGTTGTGAGACACACACACAAACACAGACCCGATATCGCCCGGCTTTTTGTTTTTCCCGCTGCAAATTAGCGGTGAAGATCAGCGGTATCTTGAGACCCGGTCACCCGCTCAGCTGACAAACACTCAAGCACATTCTGCCTATTGAAATGTCATCTGGCCCGCGACTGCCTATCATATTTCCCCCGGCTCCTAAATATAGCGATATTAAATTAAGTACACGCGGCCCGCCTAGGTTACAGCGCTGTCAAATCAAATCACGGCCAATCAAAATGGCACCGAGGGGTTGGACGCGGGGTCTGCGTGCGGACGCCAAAGAAACCGCAGTGTTTACTGTTTCATCTGCAAGGCCACAAACTATCTGGGGTCAGAAGTGTCCCAGTGCTACCACAATAATGATAATATAAGAATCTTTCTCTCTCTCCCTCTCCCTCTCTCTCTCTCTCTCTCTCTCTCTCTCTCTCTCTCTCTCTCTCTCTCCCTTTCTCTCTCTTTCCCTTTCTCTCTTTCCCTTTCTCTCTCTCTCTCTCTCCCTCTCTCTCTCCCTCCCTTTCTCTCTCTCTCTCTTTCCCTCTCTCTCTCCCTCCCTTTCTCTCTCTCTCTCTTTCCCTTTCTCTCTCTCTCTCTCTCCCTCTCTCTCTCCCTCCCTTTCTCACTCTCTCTCTTTCTCTCTCTCTCTCTCTCCCCCTCTCTCCCTCTCTCTCTCTCAGGGCTTGTGTCAGGGGAAGAGGGACAGCGACAGAGAGCTCCTGCCAGTATCAGGAGGTGGTGGTGGTGTTGTGGTCGCTCCATAAAATGAGGTGGAAATGGAGGAGGATGTGCGTCTGTGGAGAGAGAAGGGATGCTCCTGCTTAAGGAGGACGAGGAGACGGTGGTGGTGGTGGTGGGGTATTGGCGGTGGAGGAGGAGGAGGTGCAGGTGGTGCAGGTGGATGCAAACCACGCACAGCGCGGGGCGCTCTCTATACTTAAGAAGAAAAAACATGTCAGATAAAACGTTGAGTGCATAAACAGACCTTGAGTTGGATCTTGAGGATGTGTGTGAGGGGAGCAGGGTTATCTCAAGTGTTCGGGGGGGCCACCGTTCTTAACATCCCGCAAATGTGCTATTCTGCATTCCACCTCACGTCCCCCCCCACCCCCATCCCTCTTCTCTTTTTTCCAAATGGTAATGCATTTCCATTCAGATGACAAAACCGATGTTAAGCCCGACATCTTAAATGGAGAGGCTGCCTTGTCAACCACGTTTGAGATTCCAGAACGGTAAGCCATTGTGGTTTTTTAAAACAAACCAACGTTTGAATTGACTTTTTATGTTTGTTTTTTTGGGGGGTTAATTTGTCTACTTGAACCACGACAGCGATTTCAGATAAAATTCCTTTATCAGGATCACTTCTACACAACAAAAAAAGGGTGAATGTATTGAGTTTTATATCTTTGGAATCCAAGGGTTGAAAAAAAACTGGCTACACAAACATTAGCCCGTGAAGTAGTCACTCATACATTCTTTGCAGGCAAATAGACTTGCAGAGTATGTCTTTTTTATCACACTCCATTATGAAAAAGCAATGACTATTACCCGTGTGTGTATTAAAAAAACGTGATGAATGAAATGTTTGACAAAACATGTATTTCTAACTTGTTATTCTTGAATTCAGCCACTACTGGATCATTAAAAACAATCCTACGTTCATAACCTGGTAGTATTTGGTTTGGTTCTCTGCGGAACAAATGCATTGTTCAATCATCCTCCAAATGGTCTATAAAAGACGTCATCTGTGTTTCTTTAGTACACAAACATTCGAAGAACCCACATGTATAAGGCCAAAAACTAATTTATGGACAATTATCAAGGCCCCCATATACTAATGGCAACCATCGGTCATGGCATTTAGCTGGTAATGACGAAAACAGTCTGTTTCTCTCTCTCATTAACACAGCTAAATGGCCATAATACTGATGTATTAGGTAATCATGTATCTCTCTGCCTTGGCTACTGGGCTCTATCGATACTCAATCATACAAATAATGTGATATTTAGCTGCCGATGGATAAGGCCCTAAAACAATATCTTAACCTCCAAAACTACAACATTGACTGACTCCTACACATCGATAGCTGCATGTAATTCTCAGATTCTGCCTTAAGTCTTGATCCAATTGATGTTAAACCTTGAAGTGTCTTCGTAATGCAGATACATTTCCATGCACATATTCCACAACATGCCTTCCACGTACCCCGTTCGTTTACAGGGCAAAATGTATGTTCCTAGTAACAACTAGCAAAGCACTAGCAATGGTTCCTTAGCATTAGCGCAAGAAATCCTAAAAAAACAAACAAATGGGACACACATACGATATATATGCCACTAACAACCGACGACACTAATGGTACATAATTTTTTCGTATCATCTGGTTGTTCTCAAAAATTACCCATCAGGCCTCTCTCGCCAAAAAAGCACCCCCGATATTAACACTAACAGCCCCGCATCTTCACCGCGGCGCATTTAGCGGAATGGCAGTTAACATAATGGCGGAGCGGTGTAATGGCGGTGTCGAACGAGGGGAAGAGGGGGAGAGCTGTGAGGTGTGTGCATGAGTGGGGGAGGGAGACGACGACGGGGGGACGACGACGACGACAGTGATTTAAGGACAGCCATGTCGTGAGTGCTTCAACCCGCGGCACTGTATCAGAGAGTTTTCCTGTTCTTCCCATTCCCCCAGCACAACCCTGCTCCCTGTGCCCATGTTGACAACAGCGTGTAATCTGAAATAGTGTGCCGGGTTGAGCTGTTAAGACCCTTGTAGAGACGTGATGTGGTTAAGGGGGAAGGAGGGGAAGGAGGAGGAGGAGTAGGTGGAGGAGGACTAGGTGGAGGAGGAGGAAGACCCGCAGACACTCCTCTAAGCTTATTGAGATGTCAGCTTTCAATGTCGATCAGGCCATTATCGATTTCCTGTCACACGTTTTATTTATTTTTTTGGGGGGGGAACGCTTAAACGCTACTAGGACAAGTGAGTTTCCCGTTAAGCAGCCAGCAGGTGGCGAGGACCACATTAGGAGGCAAATGGCCATCTATTGATCTGTGTTGACGCCGCGCAGGAGACCAGTTTAAACGGCTCCAACGCATAGACGCCGAGTGCCGGTCTTTTCTTTTAGCATATCGGTCCTTAATGGAGTGTGCTGAGAGCCAGAATGACATGCCCTGACGGACAGAGAGCGAGCTAATATCGCTAATGTGTCTGGCTCTGGCTACCACGCCCTCCGTGGCCGCGCATCCCTGCCTGCCATGCCTGGCTGTCTGTCTGGCTGTCTGTCTGTCTGCACTGATGGAAAGACAGAGCCATCATCCATGTCTTCAGAGCTGGATGTGTTCGTGAATGTTTCCCCCCCCATTGTAGCTGACCTCTGAAATACTGTCAGGATTCGAAATAATGAGTTAAAACGCGTCGGGGAGTTAGTGAGTTCAATGCACGTACGCACAGCTAATCACTCACCGAACAGAGTCACAAATGACTTTGAATGGAATTAAAAGCCAAATTAAAAAAGGTAAATATATATGATGGGGAGGACTAAACGTGCGCACACGTGCACGCACGCTCACACACAAACTATTTCCCTTTTAGACGCCCTAGAAAGTGAAACACGCACGCACACACACACACACACACACACACACACACACACACACACACACACACACACACACACACACACACACACACACACACACACACACACACACACACACAAGCCAAACAGACACACTAGGGCATAGCATTACTATTAATCAACAGCTTTCAAAGAGCACAATAAATAGGTTGTGATTTCCGTAGAGACCAGACCTCATAATGGAGATAGGCAATATGCATGCAAAGGACATTGCTTGTAAGAATAGCCACAATCTCTCGACTGTGCCCGGACATTAGCAGGAGTCATTAGGCCCGTTTAAATGAGGTCGTTAAGCCTATGAAATGGGGCTGTAGATTTGAGCAGGAAACCTTAAAACGAGCAGGCCTTGTTTTGCACTGAGCTTTCATACGGCAGTCCGGCATTGACGTTTTGAAATGGCCCCAAAAAAATCTTTCGTTAAATAAATATGCAATTAATCCATTTCTCATCCCAGTCATATTAATTCAATGCAATCATGTATGACTTGCGTCAAAGTGTGAAACTCGATTATGTGTGCAGAACTATAATAATAAAATCACTCAAACCTACTGTAAACCGGAGTTGATTGAGTTCACATTTGAACAAAGGTCTTTCTGCTACCAAAGGCTTCGTCCGACCTTGAAACAGCTGTGATTCACCTCTCGTATGACACTGTGATGCGTTTACCAGGACGTTCTCGATATCCTTAAAGCAGCATTAATAGACATCTGACTCTACCAGAAAGCAGACACATCTCCAATTCATCCAGACTAGACTAGACTAGAATGTAGGCAAACGTACTGCTCATTGGAAGTCTCATAAGGCTTATTATAAGTCTTATAAGACATGTATATTAAAAACAATTTACCAAAAAAATGAATACCTTGCTAATTAAGCCTCAAAAGACGAGGTTAAAGTTGGGAAACTTGTCAGTTCGAATCAGTGCTTATAAGCTAGGAAAAGAGAACTATGCGTCAACAAACAGAAAATATTTTTAAAAAAATAAATAAAATGAAGTAAAGACATGTAGGAAAATTCACTTAAGTGAAGTTTTAGATCCTTGCACCTAGATAACGTTCAGCAATTATCCAAGCAAGTATCGCATTTACGTCCTTCAAAGGTTAGCTTTGTGCATCAGAGGACAACAAATTACAACCACACACACACACACACACACATAGCTTTGACATCACAGCACACACAAACTTACAACACACACACACACACACACACACACACACACACACACACACACACACACACACACACACACACAGCGAGGATAAAACGCCATGAGTCAGAATGAGTTCATACGATTCCCCGAAAGACTCATTAAGCAAGACATTTTACAAAAATATATACACCACACAACCGGAGACATTGATACAAACAAAAAGTGTGGAAGGGCAGAGCCTGTATCCCAGGAAGAGGAGCAAAAGGAGAGATTAAAGGGGGGGGTGTGTGTGAGAGCGCTCCCCGTTTCGCATCACCACTTGCGAGCGCGTTGACCCCGGTGAGCCCAACATGGCTGGTGGAAAAGACAACACTCACAACAAACACGGCCAGACAAATCCTGCCTTAGCTGTTGGCGGCGGATCCCCTGCTCAGAGGAGGCAGTGGGCTTCTCCTCGGGCCGCGTTGGAGGCTGGCACCTCCGTCAGTGGCTGAGGGGGAGCAGCCGGCCCAGGTGCCTCGGAATTAACATGATGCCGTCCCTTCTTTTGGTTTTTTCCGATACACAATTCCGAAACAAAATCTCTGCGGCATCGTTTCAAGAGTGAGTCAAAGAAAGGTTCTCTGAGCGATGTTTGGAAGGTCAAGATGGATTCATTTGTTTGTTGAATGGGTCTTGCTGCAGAGTAGAACAAGAAAAATATTAGATTTTTATTTTACGTATTTTATGTTTTCTTTTGTATATTGATCCTTATTTTCTTTGTTTGGCTATTTTTTGCTAGGGGTGGTGTATGATGGGGTGAAAGCCGGGTGTATGGTAAAAAGCATCTACAATTACTAATCTGGCCTTTCATTTTGGTTGCCTGCGATGATCTGAAATCTGTGTGTGTGTGTGTGTGTGTGTGTGTGTGTGTGTGTGTGTGTGTGTGTGTGTGTGTGTGTGTGTGTGTGTGTGTGTGTGTGTGTGTGTGTGTGTGTGTGTGTGTGTGTGTGTGTGTGTGTCTTGAAAATACCCATTTTCTCTCAGGCACATTATTTGACATTTATAAGCGGAAATATGCAGGTCACGCATGCAGAGGTTTCTGGTCATATCCATAGCCTGTACCCTACATATCAACAGGAAGGGCTTGAATTTAAACAACACATTGCCATTTTGTTTTTCATTTAGCCTCGCTTGCGTTAACATGATTAATATTTGTTTATATTGCCAATGAAGAAAGGCTAGACTGGCAGTGAAGGGGAAAATAAAGTTTGACCTGTAAAAGACATCCACACTAAATGTAGAATATAAGCTTAATATTTATAAAAACAATAACCTCATAATAGTCGGTTTGGATACTGAAATCCAGCTCTGTAATATTAGTAGTAGTAGTATTATTATGATTAACTTTATCTCTTTTTTTAAATCTTATTATCTCTAACCCTAGTTAGTAGAATAACAAAAACAACCTCAGCTGTCAAAGATGTGGTTGAAAATCCCAGCCCAACGGCTGTATTTTGAAGTTTGACAACCCTAGTATCCTATAGAGAACTCTACAGGGATTTACACTCTCTACAGCCTTGAGTGTCCTTCATGAAGGAGGGCCTCCTAACAACGTGAGGAGGCTGTGAGTCAACAGAAAGTTGGACAGCAAAGCATGGTGGGAAGTATTCACCCTTGTGCAAAATTCAGCGCACATTCTTAGTGGAATCTGGCACTATTAGCCTAATGAAATATAACATTTAGACGTATTATCCGTCTGTGGAACAATGTCAAGCCAATCAACAAAAGTAGGGGGATGCTAACTTGAAGCCACACTCCACCAAGGTTGGCTGCGGTGGCGACATCTCCCAGGAATAAATATGTTGGATAAAAGTGCAGAATAGATTTTAATCTACATTCCGCACCATATAATACATTTTCTGAGTTATATTTAATATTGAACAAAATAAACATATTTTCCTTGGCACTTGGCACCGAGTCAAATAATGCTCGGGGTCCTTTCTCACTGACCTGTCAAGTGTGGAGCACTTGGACACAGTATTCACATCTTTAAAATTGCAATAAATTAAATAAATAAATATAAATCCCAAATCAGGTTTGTCAAAAACTGAATACCAGGCCATTAGTATTTTCTGAGAATCCTAAAGACCACAGATTCCTTGTGCATCTGCTGTTGCTTAATTGCCCTGTGTCACGGGAAAATGTGCGATGACATTACCAAGCGATTAAAAGGCAGTTAGCTGATTTTGTGCAGTTGGTAAAATGACAATGAGCAATTACCGTTCAAGGGAATTCACAAGTTTTGTTCAAATACGACACAAAGGCAGAATGAAATAGGCAAACCCAACATTAACTTTTATCGAGATCATGTTAGATAATAATAATAGCAAGTCAATTTGTCCTTCGAAAACAAGAGTGGGGTAACCGTGTTTTATAATGTGACCACCTGAGCACAGAGGTGACTTTTCATTCCCTTCCTTATACCCTTCCTACTATTAATTTCACGGTACCCATCAATCAATTTACCTTTCCCCGTTCATGTGCCTCCACCCTCTTCATGAAACACACTATTAAACCAACAATTATCCCAAGCAAATGCAGCGATTCATTTGCAGAAAAACACAACATATATATCGCTATCATATTCAATTTCTCTCCTCTCTATTGAGGGGGGACCATCTAATCCAAACTGTTATGCTATTAAAGCCAAATTGCTGGAGTAATGCAATTTCATCTATGCTTCTTTATATGTTGGACTGAATGTGTTGTATGGATTTTTCTGGCAAAGAAAAACAGTGTTAAGACGCGAAAGCAGCAATTAGGTCATACAGTGGTTTCTCTGGGCGCGTGTTGGTGTTATAGTCCTAATGAGAAACACCCAGCTCCCCATAATTTGTAAGAGGGAGTTGAGGTCAAACTGCAAATGCTGCATGATTGAGTCACCCACAAAGTCCCCCCATTAAAATTTGCATTTTAAAACATATCTATTATTTATGTGAGTATTATTCAAATAGTGGTGGGATTTTTATGCATTTTTTTTTTTGCGGTTTTCCTCACGAACCTTGGGAGTTGGGGGGGCAGGCCTACAGCGACCGGACGACAGAAATAGAGTCAGACAGTCAAATAAGTGGAGAGAGAGCTTCGGAGATAATTGAGCGAGCGACTGTGTGTCTGTGTGAGGGAGAGAGCGAGCGAGCGAGAGGGAGAGAGAGAGAGAGAGAGAGAGTAGGGGGGGAGAGAGAAAGAATGAGAGAGAGAGCGAGAGAGATATATATAGATATATATATGAGAGAGAGAGAGAGAGAGAGAGAGAGAGAGAGAGAGAGAGAGAGAGAGAGAGAGAGAGAGAGAGAGAGAGAGAAGAGAGAGAGAGAAGAGAGAGAGAGAGAGAGAGAGAGAGAGAGAGAGAGAAGAGAGAGAGAGAGAGAGAGAGAGAGAGAAAGAGAGAGAGAGAGAATGAGAGAGGTAGGGGGAGAGAAAAGAAGAGAGAGAGAGAGAGAGAGAGGTAGGGGGAGAGAAAAGAAGAGAGAGAGAGGTAGGAGGAGAGAGAGAGAGAGAGAGAGAGAGAGAGAGAGAGAGAGAGAGAGAGAGAGAGAGAGAGAGAGAGAGAGGAGAGAGAGAGAGAGAGAGGAGAGAGAGAGAGAGAGAGAGAGAGAGAGAGAGAGAGAGAGAGAGAGAGAGAGAGAGAGAGATAAGGGGAGAGAAAAGAAGAGAGAGAGAGCGCGGGAGCGAGAGCAAGAGCGAGAGTGAGAGAGAAAAAACTAAAAGGCATGCAGAAAATAACCCAAGAAATGTAATTTGAACTCTAAGGCAGTGTCCTTTTTATCATTGCAAGCACAGGTTCTCTTTAGACCATGATGACAACTAAGAAGGTTGTCATCATTAGGTATTCATTTCATTTTTTGAGGCGTTTTTTTTTATGATTTATGTGACCACTTAAAGTGGCAGTGTGCATTAAGGTTGCATGAAAACAAGACTACGCAGATCCAATTACAGTTGATATATCTATAATTATTCCACATATAAATAATAACACTGTACATAGTAACCATTAGGTGTTAGGTGATACGTGGAGCACCCTGTAGTTAACAATGTTTATCGATCGCGGTCGCTGTAGTCCTGCTGCTATATCAGTCTAGCAGACATGCTCGGAACAGAAATTCTGTCTCCGGACGACGGCCAACTCTCCTAGCTCGACAGAAACCACCTTACATTTAACTAAGCTTAAAAAAAAAATGCACACCGCAAATTTAATTGCCTAATGATTTTGTTCCTCTTCGGCTCGAAGAAAGAAGACCTTAAATCTAAAGCAACGGGGCTAATGTCTGTTATGCGCGCCCGACTGGAAAGGCGGCCTAGTCAGCTAGAATAATCAGACAGAACAAACCTTCAATGACCCCCCCTTTTTACACGCGCTAAACGTCTCAATTCGGATGTGGAAGTCAATTCATCCGAAGGCCATATAACATTCACTTTTTAACGTTTGTTGTCCCACCAAGCACTCACAAAACCCCCCAAAAAAACAAAAAAACCAAAAACAAAACACAGCTGTCCGGCCATTGTCGCGCGTGACACACGCCCCAGATCGCCCGCGGAGCCTGATGTCAGAGACGCCAGACGGGCCCGAATAAAAGTGTCAAGCGCCGCGGCAAGATGTGTTGTTTACCCCGGTGTGCGCCTTAAACAAAAGCATGTTTGTGCGCCCCTGGCTCTGACATCTGATGTTCCACTTGGCGTGATTGATACCTTAAAAGCCCGCATTGGCGATCACCTTTCGCACAGAGTTAACCTTAAAGTGGCGGCGGCGCTGAATGTCAGCCCCCTCCGCACGCAGACCTTTTTAAATGCCACCGCTCTTTTATTCTGGAATTGTGAAACAGGACAGACAAAGAGGGATGCAGAGAAAGGGGGACGGGGATGGAGGGGGAGCTGGAACCCCGTCCCTTCCCGCCCCAGTGCCCCCCGCTCCAACCACCAGCCCCGCTCTTCAGCCCACGGAAAACCAAATGACATCCAGACAGCCCGACCCAGCAGGGAGTTCCTTTAACACTTGAAGGTACTATGAGTACTAAGTGTTGGGTCTTTTTAAGGGGCATGCAGTTGATCTGTTCAGTTTCCCATGTGCTCAATTACATCAACGGATGACTGGCAGCCCCGACACTGGAAGGCAATCCCTTCGGCCTAATCCCAACCCTTAACTCAACTTGGATTTGTGGCGACGGAGTAATGATACGATTCCAAATAAATATGTATGTAGGACAAAATGTGTGAATTTATGTATGTAAAATACTACATGCATATATGATTAACTTGTATGGTACTACAAGTATTTTATATTTTCCACATGAATTCAAAGCTCTACGAACAGATAGTATATCGCACGCTGTCACAAACAAACATGTACCGTGATGAATTCCGTCGAGTCTCTCCACACGACAGACCATCTTCAGGTTGGTTTGTTTAAGGCGGCAAAACCGTTTTCACCCACGGGGCTTAACCTTTGACCTTGACCCGGGGGCCCGCGCGACGGGTAAAAAGTGTAGGATTAATCGGCAGCTAAGCCGCCACTGACACAAATGATACGGCTGGGTCTGAGACAACAAGCGCGGCACGTTGTCACTAAGACCCCCTTGAAACCGACGGCGACTTAGAACAAAGCTGACAACCTTTTTCACAGGACATGTAGCGCGTTCCCACCTCGCCCCGGCGAGCATCCGTCTGTGATTGTTCTAGGACGTTCCCGGCGTCTGTCTGAACAGATTTGCACAATGGCCGCCCCCCCCCCCCGCGCCCCCCTGTCTTGAGGACACCGGAGGCAGGACTCGGAGCATTGTCACCGGAGATCCCTAGGTGTCCTGTAACAGCTGTCTCGGGCCACCTGAGCGGCGGCCATCCCATAATGCATCTCTGCCACTCAGCACCAACGGATCAGCAATCCAATTTCACACACATGCGCTCTCGGGGAACGAGCCAACGTCGATGCCGCAGGACTGAGGATCTTCGTCTGGGTGAAGACAGAAAAGACGCATAGAGAGACGGTGACGACTCGTGGGTGCAGCATAGAGATTTGGACGCACTGGACGCAAACTGATTTGGTTTTAAACCAGCAGAGAGGACAAAATATATTTTTGTTGTCCGTTGTTGCGTTGGTGTCTTTGACCGGGTCGTGGTGGTGAGAGAATGACTTTTTTTGGTTTTGAATGATTTTTTTTTACAATAGCTGCTCGGATCTGGACGACAACACATATGAAAATGAGGCAAACAAGGAACATTCTCCCACTCTCTGTCTCTGTCTCTCTTAAATACATCTTTGTTTATATGGATGCGAACGCCCTCCTGGCTCCCCGCTCGGCCCGAGCCCCCAGCCACACAAAGATCCCTGTGTGCGGCTGCGGAGACCAGATGTACAGTATTGGATGACAACAGACAACCTCCTGTCCTTTCCAGCCACGCAACGTTGCCGTGCGCACACACCCACACGGACACACGCACGCAAAATGCACCGTCACCAGTGATACAAAGAGCTGCGGCGCGTGTCCGATTTCACAAAACGGGGGGGAGATGAGAATGTGATATCTTGCCGGGCTTATTAGATTGAGCACAGCGGTGCCGCCACAATGGAGCCGGCCTCAGCAGAGAGCCCGAGCCCTGTGGTGGGGGTGCTGGCGGTGGTGGTGGTGGTGCTGGCGGTGGTGGTGGTGGTGGTGGTGGTGGTGGTGGTGGTGGTGGTGGTGGTGGTGGTGGTGGTGGTGGTGGTGGTGGTGGTGGTGGTGGTAGCATTGGTGGTGGATTTCTACACCCTCCCTCTCATCCCACACAACATCCCTTGAACAGAAGCAAGCAGGATCTTACTGGAGCCATTTCACGAGCTCCTGCCAGAACAATGTATGCAGTCCTTTTTGTAGCGCTGCCCGGGTGCCAACAAAAGCCTTCGAATCCGCCGCCAGAATGCTGACGGAAGTTCAAAAAAAAACAAATAAAATGTGGTTTTCCCTCCAGAAATCGGGTTCATTTAATCAACGCAAAAAAACGGGGCCTTAGTTCTTTGTGTTCGTTTTTGTTGTTGTCGTTTGTGTGGTCGCGGATGTCGTTTGAACCCATGTGATGTCCTTCCAGAGGCGTTTGAGATGGAGGCCTACAGCGGGGAACGCAGGGCCCAGATTTGGCCAGCTGTAGCAGCAGCAGCAGCAGCAGCAGCAGCAGCAGGGTTATGGTAGCAGCAGGGTCTGGAGAGACAGATGGTTGGACGGACAGGTGCGACCGTCTGCCATCGATAGAAAAGGTCAGCTGGAATACGGACGGCTTCAAATATACCGGACCCTCGGTCGACCCCAACCCAACACCCCCCCCCCCCCCCTGTCATGCCCTTCTCCTGTCAGTGGGTGGGTGACAGAGGAGAGAAGCATATAATGGATACCATCACCTCTGCCCCTACCTGTTGCACTAGTATGATTCCACATCTGCTGTGTCTGTTATTCAACCATTTTTTTATCATGCAAGATTTAATTGACAATTTAGAAGATTGTGGCCGGGCCATAATTCTGATAACATTCACAAAATCGGCCGAAACCGTCCTGTCTGTGGTGATATACTATCGCTGATAAAGACGTCACAAGAGTGTATAAATCCCCCCCCCCCCCCCCGTTCTACCCCAACAATAGGATCCAGTAATAAAGATGAAAAATGAGTCGTGACAGCATCCTGTTAGACAGTCCACAGCCACTGACAGTTTGACAGTGCACGGTCCCCGATGACTGAGGACCTCGTTGAAGCCCCATGCCCTTGATTAGCTGTGTCCGAGCCAGCGTGGAAAGCCTTGATTCAAGCCACCTGGTCCCAACCAATGACATCCAGAAGCCAGCTCACCTAGCAAGCGACGCAATCACCGAAAGTTTTCCGTGTATCAAACGAGAGAAAATTGTCGCCTAATCCCTTCATGCTCCCTGGCGCTCAAGCGGTTTTCATTACAGTTATAAATACCTGATGGAGGATTTGTTTCTACATAAACAACATTAGGGGTGCCTTTTTGTTTTTTTTGCGAGCTGCAGCGATCGGGAAGATGATTGTAAATCCTAATGGAAAGTAAAACTTTGGAGCTGGAGATGTCGTAGCGTTGCTTAATGAACCGGAGCAACACACATTACAGGTCTAGCGTTTTCTCTTTTTTTTTTTGCTGTTGAATGAATTAAGATCTGGAGGCAGACAATCACTCTCGTTTCTGACACGCACAGACAGAAATTAGCATCCTAATCTTTTTTCCACCCCTCCACCATCAGTGGAGGGAAAACACAACCATGGAGACAACGGAAAAGAAAGGTGCTATTCATTACAAAGTGCAAAAAAACCTTGTAGCGCTTTAGGGAACTTTGATGTGTTTGCGCTACGAGGGCTAGCTTAATCTCAACTGCCATATTGACTGGATGGGTCTCCTTTAAATAAACGGTACTCCTGCGTGTTCACCCAGGGGACAAAACACTGTTACAAAAGAGAGTATGTAGATATAAAACAGGCACACTGTCATTGCCATTTTTATTTGGGGGTTTGAGAATTGTTGAGATGTCGGTAGCGAAACAATCATGGCCGACTGACCTTTGATGATGTTTTCTCTCAAGGTTTTTGGTATAGCGTACGTATCAATAATACATCAAGCTTAAAGGCTACCTTGGCCTAGATCGGGAGAAACCTCTGCAAATAAACAGGGATTTCCTGCATTTTTTGATTTATATGCAAATGGAAGGCATTGGTCCTATGATGGGAAAGCAACACACAAACTTTCAATTGCTTCCAGCAGAGTATTTAAATTATTTACACTCATTAAGGAAAAAAGATTGCAGTGATTCTTGAAAAACATACGATTCATTATCATATTTTGATCTCGTTTGGCCAAATTATTGAGAACTTTAATTCTGGAAAAAGTTTTCATTTGGAGAAAAAAATGTGAAATATACCGAATTGTGAGGACATGATGATTAATTAGTTAGAAGTATTACACAATAAAAACTATTGTGGAAAAGTACAAAAACGTTGCAATTAAAAAAACAATACATTCTAATTTCTGAGAAAATCTGAGCTCTGCTGATTCTGAAAGAGCATATTATTAAAATTGAAATTAATTCTTTACAAAGGAGCAATTGCTTCTACAGCAGGGGCCCGTTTTGCATTCTAAGAAATAAAGCTGAGGATTTTCATTTACACAATCCCGATAAGGTTTAAAATAACACTTTAATAACATCACTGGTATTAATGCTTAATTAACAGTCAAACACTCCATGCAATAAGACAAACTGTTGCTTATAAAAATATATGATTTAACAAAGACACACTGAATCCTATGGGATACCGCTGGCTTTAATTCTACAAATTATATTTCCCCCTAATAATAGTCTTTGCTGTCGGCGAGCCCCCCTGTGTTTTATTTTTTTATTCCCGGGGACCCCATGGAGTGAATGTTAACTTTCATCTCCTGTGCGCTACAGTCTCGCCCCCTGTACCCCACCCCGTTTGAAAGGAACAATCGAAGCAATCTTCGTGCCTCCTCTATTGCAACCCTAATTCCAAAGCTATTCTCACCTGCCATCCATCACGCACGCCATGTATCAGCGCATCAGCCTCGTTCTACTCGCCTGATCCCCCGCCCTCGTCCGTCCTTCCTCCTCCTGCTGCTCCTCCTCCTCCTCCTCCTCTCGCTGCTCCTGCTCCTCTTCCGCCGCCTCCCGTCCCCAGCGAGCACCTCGGTGAACTTTAATCATCTCGATGCGCGCGCTCTCCTCTCTCTCTCTCTCTCTCTCTCTCTCTCTCTCTCTCTCTCTCTCCCTCCCTCCCTCCCTCCCTGAATATTGTTGATTTTTTTTTTCTGTACTTCCAACAGTGATAGCCAGGCCGAGCACAATAAAAATGCGTTTTATATTATTGTTTGAAAACAACGATAGTGTACAGGTTTTAAAAACACATAGAAGGTAAGCTTTCTTCGCATTAACAATTTTTCTTTGGGGAATATTCATATAGAAAGAGTCACATGTTCCAGTTATATAATTATTCAAATGTAATAATATTGTAATGGTAATAAAAAGGCTGCCAACACAATACAACTGATGACGCTGAACCGAAGGCCTGATTCCACCTATACAACATCATTTCCCATTTCATTCTTTTTTTAAAAAGGTATAAAAATTGTTTAAATATTGCTTAAAAACACACCATAAAACACCACATGCCAGTCCGTCCTATGAAGCCATAATACTAATCGAGCTTGAGAGAAGTTCACACGAGGAGAGTGAATGAAATTGACCCGGCAATGGAAAGGTCAGCACAATGTTTCTGGCTGGAAAGTAATGTCTTTTTGATTGTGCCAAAAGGCCAACCAGGACCCCCTGCGCTCTGCCGAACACCCCGCTATGCAGACTCCTGGCAGGGGGTCCGCTGTGATTTCTTGGCCTGCTGACCTAGATGCAATCAAAGGCGTGCCGTAAATGCGTGTAACGTTTCACGTGGAGGAGGAACAATGCGTTGTCGAGTGCCTGGTGTCGCAATGAAGGTGTTTCGCGTCGCGTCTGGAAAGAGAACGGGCGGTGTGAAAAGACTAATGCGCGATGTTACGTGAAGAGACAGTGGGCCGAGATAGAGTTAAAGTTTCACAGGCAAAATTAAAAATGACATTAAGTGCAAGGTGTTAAATAACCTTGTCTTTATCGCACCTAAAAATACAAACATTTACATTTCACTCTTTAGCCTTTAGTAGCAACATGCTATAGATGATGATGCTAACCACATTGTTCTAAACATCAGAAATCAAACAACGAGCAGGAAATTAGGATGTAGCTGGGATTGCCGTACGTATTTTGTAAAACAAAATGTGTTCTTAAAAGGGTTCCTGCTTGAAAACATCATTCATGGAATGAAAACCAACCGAAAAAAGGTTTTTTTTCCCAATAATGGGGGATGGAGGGGGTTTCACCACCTCGTACCAGGGCAGTACAGCATGTTCCCAGACGCCCATTGTGTATCAATGGGGGCATTTGCGGGAAAGGTGCTTCCAGCGGAATATTAACACGAGCATTAGCCGATGAAAGACTTCACCTGACGCTGATGAGAACCGCCCGGAATATTCTCACCAACACCGCGATAACGCCGTAGAAACGTCTTCTAACTCCCGACCCCATCATCCGCACACACACACACACACACACACATCACACACCGCCATTATGCCGGTGCTAAACCTTCAACAAAACAATTCCTCTCCCCGTGTACGAAAACCAGACAACCCTCCATTTTTTCGTGTGTGGTTGATTGCTCGCGGATTCTATGCAAATGATCTCCATTTATGACAGTCCCCCCCCCTTCCACCCCCCGCCTCCCCCTTCCCTCCCTCCCCTCCTCCCCCGCCTTCCCCCTTGCCTCCCTCCCCCCTCCACCACGTCTCTCAACTGAAATAACCTGGCCTTAAATCTCCAGCTCATCAGCCTGACACCGAAATAGCAGCATTCTTCCGCGCCGAGCCGCCGACGCTGGATTACAGCCTCGCCGAGGAGGGGGGGGGGGGGGGACCCGTGCGGCTGCTATAGCACCGATGACAAAGTAATAGTACATAAAATGTAATTAAAAGGCCCGGCTGGAACCAACAAAGTGCATTGTGGAGTCCAAATTAAGCGCCATCCGCTGTTCCGTGTGGCTGGGCTCGTGCGAGGACGGACAACCGTGGCAGATGGTAGTTTTCCACGCTAAGCGTTGCACCTTGTTTGCCGACGTCGACGAGACACGTGCGCTCAGGGGGCACGCACACACACACACACACACACACACACACACACACACAGACACGTGCACGCTAACATACACACCAACGCACAAACACAGCAAGAGACACGCACGCATGCACACACACGCTAACGCACAAACCAACGTAAACACACAGCAAGAGACACGTACGCACGCACACGCAAAAGGCAGACATACACACACACAGACGCATGCACAGGTGCCAAGCCGCGAGGAGCTCCTCCAATTTATCATTTAATGTTGTCGGAGGCGTTGTGTGTTGAGTAGGGGTGTACCCAGGGATGAGCAGTGTTATTATTATTACCAACTTTACAAACACAATTATGTGCATAAGTATGTTTAATAAGTGATTATGTACGCAAGTGCCTTCGAGGGAGCGGGCGTGTGCAATCTTTGATTATTACACATGCATACAGGCACACCACACACACACACACACACACACACACACACACACACACACACACACACACACACACACACACACACACACACACACACACACACACACACACAGCGAAACTGGACAATATGCACAGCGTATGCATGGATCGTATGCGTTTGTATGAGTAATAATTTTGTATAGTCGGCTTTTGCATCTGAACTTTTCCTGAAGGGAGGCTGCGCTCTCTCTCTCTCTCTCTCCCCCTCTCTCAGTCTCTCTCTCCCTCTCTCGCCTCTCTCCCTCTCTCTCTCTCTCTCTCTCCCCCTCTCCCTCTCTCCCTCTCTCTCTCTCTCTCTCTCTATCATGTTGTGTCTTTCCTATGTCCATTTGCTGCAGTTGTCTACTGTGTCAGGAGGAAGCATACCTCGGCTGACCCTTGTGGCTCGGAGGAGAAGCATCTCCAAAGCGAAAGCGAGGCGAGATCAATAACTGTCAGCATCTGTCGAAGCCCCGGACAGAGTGGAGGGACCCGGGGACCGGGGGGACCCCGGCGAGGAAACAGAGACCAGAGTCCCTTCCATCCTCCATCAGACTATCTGCGGCCCACACAGGCTTTGATCAGAGATGACAGAGAGAGCCAGAGGAAGAGAGAGAGTGGGAGAGAGATATGGAGAATGACATACAGAGAAAGAGAGCGAGCGAGAGAGAGACAGAGAGCGAGAGACAGACAGACAGACAGACAGACAGACAGAAGACAGAGAGAGAACAGGAGAGAGAGAGAAGAGACGAGAGAGAGAGAGAGAGAGAGACAGACAGAGAGAGACAGAGAGAGAGAGACAGACAGACAGACAGACAAAGGGAGAGAAACAGAGAGAGAGAGACAGACAGAGAAACAGAGAGAGAGAGAGAGACAGAGAAACAGAGAGAGAGAGAGAGAGAGAGAGAGAGAGAGAGAGAGAGAGAGAGAGAGAGAGAGAGAGAGAGAGAGAGAGAGAGAGAGAGAGAGAGAGAGAGGGAGAGAGACAGAGAGAGGAGGATAGGCAGGAATAGATAAAATGAGAAAAGGAAGAGACTTGGTCTTATGGCGTAAGCTCTGGAGGGCTCCCCAGTATCTCTTCCAGATGGTGATTAAACCAAAAAAAAAAACGGCCTTTCAGTCTCTGGCCATTTTCCCGCTGTTTTATAAAAGTCACCGTTACAAAGGGGTGTCAGACACAAGATGAAGTAGAGAGGTAAATCCCTGAATAAAGTTAAATGGAAAGAGCAGGTAGGAGCAGGGGGAGTGTGTGTGTGTCTGTGTGTCTGTGTGTGTGTCTTTGTGTGTGTGTGTGTGTGTGTGTGTGTTTTGCTGTGTGTGTGTGTGTTGTGTGTGTGTGTGGTGTGAGTGTGTGTGTGTCTGTGTGTCTGTGTGTGTGTCTTTGTGTGTGTGTGTGTGTGTGTGTGTGTTTTGCTGTGTTTGTGTGTTGCTGTGTGCGTTAACGTTTGTGTGCATCACAAAATGAATTCTGCACACACATATACCCCATCAAACCACCCTACCCATGCTTACAAAAGACGTTTGCATCTGCACATAGACGCACAGGGAACAACACACAAACACACACACACACACACACACATGGTCCCTCTTGCTCTCCCACACACACTTAATAAGCAGCAAGCGCCATTGCATGCATTTAACAAGAGGCCGCAGCGCTCGGTGCAGCTATATGGAGGGCTACACGCTACACGGAGGGAACCAAATTGCCCTGGCAGCCCACTGAATCATGACAATGACCACGCTGGAAGTTGAGAGAGAGAGAGAGAGAGAGAGAGAGAGAGAGAGAGAGAGAGAGATGAGAGAGTAGAGAGAGAGAGAGAGAGAGAGAGAGAGACGAGAGAGAGAGAGAGAGAGAGAGATGAGGAAGAGAGGTGAGAGAGAGAGACGAGA
>OLKM01003366.1:10000-37867 GCA_900291075.1 Melanogrammus aeglefinus | reverse complement strand
AAACACACACACACACCACCAACACACACAACACACACACACACACACACACACACACACACACACCCCCAACACACACACACACACACACACGCACACAACACACACACCACACACACCTCACCACACACGAGCACATTCAGGCGCTTAGCGGGCGCCTTGCGCACCATAATACCTGTGCTGGTGAATTATGAGAGAACTTGTTTCTTGTGCGCTCAAAGCCTAGAATCCAAAACTCGGCGGAGAACCAGAAGAACGTTAGCCGGAACGCTGTTTGGTTTAATCCACTTCATGCTCTACTCTTTACTGCCAAAAGAACATTTAAATTGGCTTTTGAACCCTGGGCGCAATCTAATCAATAATTGAACAATAGCCCAAGTGAGTACATTTGATAATATTGTTCGTACAAACTGAGGTCAGTCTGTACGCTGGTATTAACTACAATGCGTCCCCGTAGTAAAAATCTGGCGGTAAGTATCTATTTCTATTTTCCAGTCTACACGGGGCGTCAACACCGCCACCCGTGGTCATATTATGAACCACCAAAGTAGGAGAGAAACGGTGGTACTTCGAAAAAAAGACATCTTTGTTCAGTTGGTGACAAAAAATACCAGTACAATTAATCTTTGAAATAAAGTAAATCCTGCAAGTAATCCAAAGACATCAACAGCTGCTTTAAATTTTTATTTATAGTAAATTGATATCTTAATATAAACCCTACTCCAATCGGCGTGTTCCTCGCACCTCGCAGGCCATAATGATAAAATGATTAAGTTCTACAAAACCCTCACTCAAGTCCGTTAGCATTACATTAGTTTAATTACCAGGATACAACATACTGAATAGTCTTTTGTACTGTTACTAAATAATTAATAACGAGGTAATTTTGGGCCGTGTGTCTGCAGTATCTTATCTTATAGCATCTTGCTGTAACGGGAATGTGGTAAAGCCTAGGAATGGTTATATAGTGCTTGGCACTATACCTTACTGTACCGGCCACCAGATATATTTTCTTTTTTCTGGACCAAAATCTGTATTATCGTGTAAGTCGCTTTGATATAGAGAGCGTTTCTGACTATAACGCCTCTGAACGGTTTCAATGAAAATTCATGTGAACGCAAGAAGAACCCCTAAGACACACTAGCCAATCACAACGCCCCCCCACCGATTTATGCAAAGACCAAACCCAGTCCAGCCAGAACACATCGCTACCCTATAACAACATTAACCCGTCCCGTCGACTGACGGACGGCACGTTTTAATGTTTCATATAGCGATACTGTGTTCCTGGGAACCCGATAAGGAGGATAAGGACCCACATCGTTTTATCTTTAGAGTCCATTAATCTGAGCCTTAAAGTTGAAAACTCACCAATAATTTCCTCGAGTTTCTCAGTCGCCGCAGGCGCCAGTGGGTCACCTGGAACTACCATTCGACCACGCAAGACGACCACCACGGACGCAGACAGATCCAAACCAGAGTGGGGGAGCTACTTTTTACTTATGCATATAGGGGACCACAGGGATTTTTTTAAAAAGAGGGGTACAGAGTGCTGACGGGAAAGCCACGGCCTGTCTCCCACGGGTTAAATATTATTCATCTGTCTATAACTCTGAGATTGAACATGAACAATAAAGCGTGTTGTTCTGGGCAGCGTGGGTGACCCGTGTGGAGCCTCCAGGTGAATATGGACGCTGCGTCGCGTCCAGACTTCGTTTCCTTATCCATTTCCATTTGCAAATAAAAAAAAGAATCAATGATCAAAAATAAATAAACTAACGTCGACGAGCGGACACTGAGAAGAGAGAGAGAAAGAGCAGAGAGAGACGACGGAAGACGGTCCAGTCAGTACACGGCATGAGAGAGGAGAGAGCAGAGGACAGGGAGAGAGAGAGAGAGAGAAAGAGAGAGAGATGAGAGAGATGAGAGAGAGAGAGAGAGAGAGAAGAGAGAGAGAGAGAGAGAGGAGAGATAGAGAGATGAGAGAGAGAGAGTGAGAGAGAGAGAGAGAGAGAAGAGAGAGAGAGAGGAAGAGAGAGAAAGAGAAAGAGAGAGAGAGACAGGGAGAGAGAAGAGAGAGAGAGAGAGATGGAGAGAGAGAGACGAAGAGCACAATCGGTGTGGTTCGGGGTGCTGAGCGGGCTGTCAGTTCGGGGGCTCGGACGGTTCGCCCTGCGTCTCCACCTCCTCGCCCGGCGCCAGCCCCTCACTCCTCCTCAACTTCCAGAGCTGGTGCTCATGGTCTGGTACCGGCCGCCGCCCAGCCGGCCATCCCCGCGGCCGGCTGCCCGAAGGCCATGGCCCCGCCCGGCCCGCTCAGCGCCATGCCCGACATCTGCTGGTTCATCTGGAGGGGCAGAGAGGAGACCACCGTGGAGACCACCGTCTGAGGGCCCGACCCGAACCGGTGACCCCCACCCCCGGTGAGTGCGACCCCTACCTGCCCGATGTTCCACTGGCCCTGCTGCGCGGGGTTGATGGCGTACATGCCCGGTGCCGCCATCATCCCCGAGGGCATGGCCCCGGCCCCGGGCCCCCCCAGCATGCCGGGGGCCACGCCCATCAGCCCGGCGTGGGGGTTCCCCATGAAGCCGTTGGGCATGGTCATCCCCACCATCATGCCCGAGTTGGCCGCCATCATGGCGGCCCCGCCCGTGGCCCATCATGCCGCCCATCACTGTGGGGCGCGCGCCCCCCATGGCCGGTACCCCTGGTAGCCGCCGGCGCCTGGACCGTGGAACTGCCATCTGGGACGGGCCCATGTACAATACCGGCGGGCGAAGAGGGGAGGAAGAGGGGAGGACGTTAACCTTCAGACGCCGACGCCTTTACCCAGAGAGACGCGCACTAACCATCACCAGGTTACCCCACCCCCCGTACACAACACAGGGAGGATAAGAGGCTCAGCACTGTTTAGTGCCAGGGCCTGCAACACATGAGTGTGTAAGAGGGGGGAGGCTTTGCAGGGTTCAGGTGAACTCTGAGCCAATGAAATGAGTTAAATGAGCTGCATGAGGTTCCCTTTGTTCAACTCAATTTCTAAATCCCATTGACCAAAGGCAGTGGCTACTGGGAAAGACCTCGCGTGCGCGTGTCAGCCGAGGTTCCCTGGTGTTGTGTTGTGTGTGTGTGTGTGTGTGGTGTGTGTGGTGTGTGTGTGTGTGTGTGTGGTGTGTGTTTGTGTCCGTATGTGTGTGTGTGTGTGTGTGTTGTGTGTGTTTCAGTGTTTCAGCTGAAGGTTCCCTGTGTGTGTGTATGTGTTTCAGCTGTAGGTCCCTCTGTGTTTGTGTGTTTCCAGCTGAGTTCCCTGTGTGTGTGTGTGTGTGTGGTGTGTGTGTGTGTGTGTGTGTGTGTGTTGTGTTGTGTGTTGTGTGTGTGTGTTGTGTGTGTGTGATGGTGTGTGTGTTGGGTGTGTGTTGTGTGGTGTGTGTGTGTGTGTGTGGTGTGTGTGTTTCAGCTGAGGTTCCCTGTGTGTGTGGAGTCGTATGAAGAAGCCGTCCAAACAGACTGGGTAATGAACGTCGGGCCTCTCAGGATCAGGTGACACCAGGATCAGTAACTTAAACTCCTCTCAGTTCAAGCAGAGCGATGGAGCGAGCTCCAGAAACCACTCCGGTGGAACGCTTCAACTGAACGGGAAAGAGACGCCAGCCTCGCGTCAGACCTTTTATTACTTGCTAGTTCGATCCCCGGCTCCTCCTAGCTGAGTGTGGGGGTGTCCCTGAGTGAGACGCCCCACCCTGACTGCTCCTGACCAGCTGGCTGTCGCCCTACGGGGCTGACTCCGCCGTCGGGGGGGGGGAATGTGTACAATAATGGTTGTAAGTAGCTTTGGTTAAAAGTGTCTGCAGAATCCCCTAAACGTAATGTAAACGTCTGACAGCTGTGTGTTCGCTCCGGGCTGTGTTCTCTCTCAGCGAGCGGGCGACCTCTGGACATCAGACCGAGCTGCTCGACTGGTTGATACCGGCTAACCGCCTCTCTACAGGTTAGCCCTCGGGCCCGCAGAGCTGAAGATAAACCACCACAAAGCCAGCGTCCGCAGTCAGCTGAACTGCGAGTGGGTCTGATTAGCTCAAAGTGTTCCACTGAGATAAGATGAGAAGAGGAGTTCACTGCTTCATGGGACCTGGCCCGTGGCAGAGACGGGCCTTTCGGGAGGACCTCTCAGCCTTTCGTTTATGAAACAGTCGATGGCCTCTGGTGAAAGTGAAATGCAACTCGTCCACTCAACTCAGATAGTGGTTCACTAGTCGAGGAGAGTGAAAAACATCCGCATGTGGGGACCATGTGAAGGCGACGGCATTAGCCAGTGGTTTCCTTCGCCTGTCACTAACATGTTGGCCGTAGCTGATCTAACTCTGTACAGGGTGTTGGTTTCTGTGAGTTGGGACTCAATCTGAACCAACACATCCATCTCTCGTCCCGTTTGAGGTCCTCGTTAAACGGAGACCTCCTGCAGTGAGAACTAGGGATGTGCACGGTTACTCGGATACTCGGGTACCCGAGTAGACAATCTGCTAATCGGTTACGATTTAGTAACCGGGTAACCTAGGATTATTTCATTGTCGGCGATGCCCAATAGTATCTGTCTGCGTCCTGCAAGACGGAGGCGTAACTTGCACTAGGAGGCGTAACTTGTTCTTTTCTAAATCGGGGTCCAAGCGAGATCTGGTACTCGAGATTCGGGTACTCGATTAGGACCAGGTTCGGGTACACGGTTAGAAAATTACTCGAAATGCCCATCCCTAGTGAGAACGACTGAAGACAGGACGTCCTGAACATGACTCTGGTTTAGTCTCAGACGTTGGGTCCAGTTTGTGATGGATCCAGAAACATGATAGACGCAGAGGAATGGAGGGACAGACGGACGCCCAACCTCCGTGTTGAAGGACAGCGTTTGGGTAAACAGCCGCAGCCGACAGGAGCGCAGACCGGTTTGGAGCGTGACGCGAGAGATCGCACGTAGTCCGAAGTCACGAGGGCGCGAGCAGGACGGGGGGGGGGGGGGGGGGGGTGCAGTACAGTAGTATTGTGCACACGGACGGCTCACTGGAGAAAGGGAAGCACACGGCAGATCAACCGCTGACTCACATCCGATTTACACACTGGCCCCGTTCAACACTGGATTAGCCGCCCCACAGAGCCCCCCCACAGAGCCCCCCCCCCCCCACCGAGCCCCCCCCACCCCACCCGAGCCCCCCACCAGAGCCCCCCACCAGAGCCCCCCCCCCCCCCACGAGCCCCCCACGAGCCCCCCCCACCGAGCCCCCCCCCCCCCCCACAGAGCCCCCACCACCCCCTCACCGTTGGGGCTCTGCTGGCTGCTGGTCCCGTACAGCGACAGGATGGAGTCCTTGCTCAGGGTCTTCTTGGCCGGGTCGTCCGCCTTGGCGCCGCTGCCGTCGCTGAAGAGGTCGAGCTCCGCCTGGCAGGACCCCGAGGTGGTCAGGCCCGCCAGCGCCGCCCCCGCCCCGCCCCCGGCCCCGGCCTGGGTCGGGGTGCTCGCGGGGTCCATGGAACCGGCCTGAAACGAGGCACAGGGGTTATGTGTGGCTCAGGAGGGAGAGCGGGTCGGCTGGTCACCAGAGGGTTGCTGGTTCGATCCCCGGCTCCTCCTAGCTGAGTGTGGAGGTGTCCCTGAGGGAGACGCCCCACCCTGACTGCTCCTGACCAGCTGGCTGTCGCCCTGCGGGGCTGACTCCATCCACCGATCGGGGGGGGGGGGGGGTTGGGGGGGATGTGAGGATGAATGGGTGAATGTGAGGCGGTGTTGTGCAGTGCTTTGAGCGGCCGCTGGGTAGAGAATGCAGTACGTTTACCTTTTAGATCAGAGACACTAATACCCACCGTGTGCTAAATGTTTTCTCTGAGTTAATAAACGATCTCTGATGTGTAACGCATCGGTACCAACACCGTCGTCCATCTGTACATGGTCCATATTCAATCCAGCCCATAATATGACAGGGTGTATTAATTCACAGTAGAAAAACCCTGACCCTAGCTGCACCTCCCTTAACCTCCTCCCTCCCCTCCTGCCTCCCCCACTCCCTCCCCCACTCCCTCCCCTACTCCCTCCCCTACTCCATCCCCTACTCCATCCCCTACTCCATCCCCTCCTCCTTAACCTCCTCCTTAACCTCCTCCTTAACCTCCTCCTTAACCTCCTCCTTAACCTCCTCCAGTGAAGGAGGCCCGGTGAGGCTGTGTAGGCCTTCAGAGGAGGCCCGGTGAGGCTGTGGAGGCCTTCAGAGGAGGCCCGGTGAGGCTGTAGAGGCCTTCAGAGGAGGCCCGGTGAGGCTGTGTAGGCCTTCAGAGGAGGCCCGGTGAGGCGGTAGAGGCCTTCAGAGGAGGCCCGGTGAGGCGGTAGAGGCCTTCAGAGGAGGCCCGGTGAGGCGGTAGAGGCCTTCAGAGGAGGCCGGTGCGGCTTGTAGAGGCTTCAGAGGAGGCCGGTGAGGCGGTAGAGGCCTTCAGAGGAGGCCCGGGTGAGTGCTGTGGAGGCCTTCAGAGGAAGGCCCGGTTGAGGCGTGGTAGAGCCTTCAGAGAGGCCCAGGTGGAGGCTAGGTAGAGGCCTTCAGAGGAGGGCCCGGTGATGGCGGTTAGAGCCTTCAGAGGAGGCCCCGGTGAGGCTGTGGAGGGCCTTCAGAGGAGGCCGGTGTAGGCTGTGAAGGCTCTCAGAGGAGGCCCGTTGAGGCTGTAGAGGCCTTTCAGGGAGAGCCGGTGTAGGCTGTAGAGGCCTTCAGAGGAGGCCCAGTGAGGCTGTGGAGGCCTTCAGAGGAGGCCGGTGAGGCTTGTAGAGCCCTTCAGAGGAGGCCCGGTGTGAGGCTGTAGAGGCCTTCAGAGGGAGGCCGGTGAGGCTGTAGAGGCCTTCAGAGGGGCCCGGTGAGGCGGTAGAGGCCTTCAGAGGAGGCCCGGTGAGGCTGGAGAGGCCTTCAGAGGAGGGCCGGTGAGGCTTGTGGAGGCCTTTCAGAGGAGGCCCGGTGAGGCTGTAGAGGCCTTCAGAGGAGGCCCGGTGAGGCGGTAGGAGGCCTTCAGAAGGAGCCCGGTGTGAGGCTGTAAGAGGCCTTCAGAGGAGGCCCGGTGAGGCTGTAGAGGCCTTCAGAGGGAGCCCGGTGAGGGCTGTGTAGCCTTCAGAGGAAGGCCCGGTGAGGCTGTGGAGGCCTTCAGAGGAGGCCGCGGTGACGCGGCTATAGAGGCCTCTCAGAGGAGGCCCGTGAGGGGCGTAGAGGCCTTCAGAGGAGGCCCGGTGAGGCTGTAGAGGCCTTCAGAGAGGCCCGGTGAGCTGTAGTAAGCGGCCTTCAGAGGAGGCCCGGTGAGGCTGTAGAGGCCTTCAGAGGAGGCCCCGGTGAGGCTGTGGAGGGCCTTCAGAGGGAGGCCCGGTGAGGCGGTAGAGGCCTTCAGAGGAGGCCCAGTGAGGCTGTAGAGGCCTTCAGAGGAGGCCCGGTGAGGCTGTAGAGGCCTTCAGAGGAGGCCCGGTGAGGCTGTGGAGGCCTTCAGAGGAGGCCCGGTGAGGCTGTGGAGGCCTTCAGAGGAGGCCCGGTGAGGCGGCGGTGTGTACCTGGGTGAAGTGCGCCGCTGGGCTGGCCACCGGCAGCGGGTTGGAGACCATGGGGCCGAAGATGTCCAGGGCGTTGTTGTTCTGGCGCGTGGAGGTGCTGCCGTTGGTGGGCGCGGCCGGGGGGACGTCTGAGGAGACCCATTTGGACGTCTGATAATCAGTACATGAATGTATTAAAAGAGAAGGACAGGGACACGGACAGAAGGACGGACTCACCGAGCCCCAGCAGGTTAACGCTGTTCTCTGAACTCTTCAGAGGGCTGATTTTGGGGACGGGTCGACAATCCTCACCCTGGAACAGAAACAGGAAACCCGTCAATTCTGAGGTCACCTCCGTCAGGAGTGGACTGAAGCAGCCATCCCTCCAATCAGGAGCGGCTGTGCTCGGGGACCGCCAACCTTAGAGGAGGACCTGCTCCCGCGTTCCGCCTCCTTCTCCCTCTTCGTTTCCTTCTCCTTTGGCTGGAGAGAGAAACAAGCCGCCCTATTGGTCAGTTCACCCTGCAGCACCTTTACATACCCGTATGGAAATCCAGCAGAAATAACCAAAGCTCATCGAGAGCCCGGTGCGGCCTGACACACGACGGCCCGATTAGAAAGCCCTCTGCTGTCAGGGGTCTGCTCTAACGATGCGTCCTGTTAGGAATACGGCCCTTCATTGGACGGGTCATACGCGTCTCGTAAAAGATGACAGCACTTTGTGACCAAGAAATGAGCGATGGTAAAGAGCAGCCATGAGTCTGAGCAGCAGTGAACTGTGAGCCGCGGTTCTGTCGACGGCGTGTGGCCTCGCTGTGCTTACACTGCCTCCATTGGTCACGCTCTTGCTGAAGTACTTCTTCTTCTCATATTTGTCCCTGATGAAGAATTCCACAGCTCTGAGGTCAAAGTTAAGGGGGAACCCACGGTGTGTGTGTGTGTGTGTGTGTGTGTGTGTGTGTGTGTGTGTGTGTGTGTGTGTGTGTGTGTGTGTGTGTGTGTGTGTGTGTGTGACTCTCGACTGAAGGATACTGGTCTGTCTGAGGCCTTCTGAAGCTCTCTGGAAGGTTGGCCTCGTAGCGTTTTCTTGCCCGGGTGTTTCCCATATCCTGTATACTCTGAAACAAAAAGATATCCCAAGTTTAGCCAACGTAGCTCATATATTTACCGTCAGTTAATTAAATTCCAATAATGGAGACCCTTGCATTATGGAACATCATTTGACCATGATTACATTAACATTCAGGGTATTTATCACGCTTTTATCCAAAGCCTCTTACAATAAGTCCATTTGTCAGAAGGAAGAGAAACAACAATATATCGCAAAGCACTAACCATCACTAGGTTAACCCATTCCCCGTATACAACAGGTAGCTAGGATAAGAGGCTCCACAATGCTCAGTACTGTTTAGTCGTTCCATCCACCGAGACGTCTCAGGTGTTACCTGGATCTGTTCCGAGGTCCACTGGTCCAGGTTGACCGACTTCACCCGTGATATGTGGACTCCCAGGTTCCTGTGGATCCCAGCGCACCGGATACAGATGAACACTCCAAGGTTCCAGGAGGCCCACCGAGGACCTGGGAGGAGAGAAGAGGAGGAGGAGGAGAGGAGAGGAGAGGAGAGAGGAGGGAAGGAGGAGAGGGAGGAGAGGGAGGAGAGGAGAGAGGAGGGAGGGAGGAGAGGAGACGGGAGGAGAGGGATGAGAAGAGGAGGGGAGAGAGAAGAGGAGAGAGGGGTTGAAAGCAGGGATGACCGTGGACGTGAAGGATGAGCGTGCGCCATCACGCAGGAACCTCTCCTCTTGGCACGAGGGCTGCATTCTTTCAATGTGCTCAAATGGAACTGGAATTCACATCCAGACTCTGAAACCGTTCTGCTCCTCTGGACCAAACAGACTCATGCGACGGGGCTTGGAACCATATATGCGATGCTGTTGGTTCAGTCCCGATAGCAGCTAGCCATACTGCGCTGTGCTGAAGGGGAAGTGAGTAGTCAGCTGACACCGCTACTCTGACTCTGTTAGCTCCGAGTGTTAGCCACAAGCGACAAGCTACAAGCTAGACCCCCCGTTGTGTTCCCGCTCTGCCGTCAGTGGACGGATCTCGATGATGAGAGGGTGAGACAGGTGAGCGGGGGAGCCCTACCTTTGGCCTCACAGTCGGCGCAGTACTTGTTGTCGTCCTCCCGCAGCAGGGCGGCCAGGATGACCTGGTGCTGCTCGTTGAGCTTCAGGCTCTTCTCCCGCTCCGAGCGGGTCGTCATGGTGATCTGGACCGGGAGAGGAGGATGCGGGCTCGCTGGATGTCTCAAAAGCTCAAAGTCGATAACTTTGAGGTGAGACCCATAATCGGAAAAGCCGATCGCCTCCGTGGAAACAGAGAAAACCACCCGGAAGCGGATGAGTTTCCACCCACACGAGGCACTTGAGTCTCTCCGGAATGGGCTGCGCTGAATTGGACGTAAGGTTGTGACGTAGTCTCCGGAATGGGGCCGCACTGATTGGAACGGAGGGATGTGACGTGAGGGTTGTTCACCCGTCACATTGATATTTATCTAGGGTGTTTAGTTATTTCAGGTGTTTAGTTAATTTAACTCACATTTTAGGTCATACAGCTCATATTCTACACGCGTTTCCGTCAGAAATTAATTATCCGTGGCAGTATTGAGATGTTATTTATTGAAACATAATATTTCCTGGAATTAAGTCCGTAAAAAATATAATAAACCAAAAATAAGAATACTTAGTTACTACTACTAAAACCATTTCTAAATAAACGATAAAATAAAATACGGTAGATGTAAAATAAATAAACACCTATAAGTAAAATAATACAGTACAACCAGGTTTTTTATTAATATCAAGAATAGTGCAAAAACATTCGAGAAAACATTTGAAATGACAACACAATATTATTAAAAGTAAAACACCTCCATGACATTGAAAGCAGGGTTATATAATACACAGTAAGGATTTAATTACATTTTAAGTTTGGACAGTGCTGTTACAATAGCCTCATTAGCTGTGGTAGCATCCGATAGCTTGTGCTCAGCGCTAGCAGAAGCTTTCCAGGCGGATCAGGCCGCTGTTCTCGGGGTGTCTCACGGCTATGCTGTACCGGAGCAGCATCTCCACGTAGGGGGGCCAGAAGCCGTCGTCCACCTCCACGTACGGGTCGTGGGGGCTCTGGAGGGTCTGGTTCATCAGCAGCTTGGGGGGTTACAGTACAATACAGAGTCACAGGGTACCCCGCGATGCGATACAAGGTCTCGGGGTACCCCACGATGCAGAGTCTCGGGGTACCCCACGATACAGAGTCACGGGGTACCCCACAATACGATACAGAGTCACGGGGTACCCCACGATACGATACAGAGTCACAGGGTACCCCACGATACGATAGAGCCACAGGGTACCCCACGATACGTTAAAGAGCCACAGGGTACCCCACGATACGATAAAGAGTCACAGGGTACCCCACGATACGATAGAGTCACAGGGTACCCCACGATACGATAAAGAGTCACAGGGTACCCCACGATACCACAGATAATTTTCAGATACTTACCAAAAGAATAAAAATTTAAATTTGGTTCTCCTTACGGTTGACCGGCCAGCACCCCATCACCCATTTGGAAAGTTTGGCCTGTATGTATGTTCGTCAACTATGGCCCCCATTGCATTTCTGACCATCCCTGGAAGGAGGGATCCCCCCCTCTGAAGAAGGGACCCCCCACTCTGAAGGAGGGACCCCCACTCTGAAGGAGGGACCCCCCACTCTGAAGGAGGGACCCCCCACTCTGTGTTCCTCCTCTAGATTCCTTCCTTGTTGATTAAGGGAGTTTTCTCTTTCCCTCTGGGGGTTAAAGGTCAGGGGGGTTGATCCACTTATGGCTGTTAAGCCCTTAAGACTGGACCTGTGATTAAGGGCTACAGAAATAACACTGAATTGAACTTGAATTGAATGAAAGGGGATTCCATGTATAGCAGCACACAGCTCCTCCAGGAGTTATTGTTACCGTCAACACACTGAGTGCTACTCCCTCGTCTGATGCTAATCACGGCGGGTGATTTGCCTGGTGCGTCGTGTCGTGACAGCTGCTGTGAGTGAAGCGTATTACTCATCCAGAGCGTTGTGCACCCCTACTGTAACAACAGGGTTCTGTTTAAGGAGTGATGTGTTTAATGAATCATCTCCATCGTCACCGGGGACGGCTAATGACCCTCCATTCATCTCAATCAATCCACCGCCGGTGGAGGGGCAGGGTGAGCCCACACTCACCTCCAGTATCTGGTTCAGCGATATCAGATTGTCGCTCCGATCCTGCGGGCGCGCTCTGCAAGAGTAACAAGATGGGGGTTTAGCCACACTGGCTTGGTTCAGGACACATTGAGGAGATTGTCTGGCCGTCTTCACCTTTTCCTCTTGCCGGCGCCGGCCGGTGGGGAGGGGGAGTGGTTCGCCAGGATGTCGGCGAGCACCTCCGTCCAGCTGGTCGTGTCGTGTAGGCTCTTCATCTTCTGGAATCTTGTTCTTTGGTTGTCCAGCAGCACACTGGCGATACCTGGACGGCACAGGAGAGCAGTTTCAGCTAATGACCACATCAGGGGGTCAAATGCTAAACGATAAACCCGAAGGACTTCCTATACCGCGCCTTTCTAACCAGTGGCACATCCACAGCGCTTCACACACCTGCCTCACATTTCACACACACAATTCATCCCACCCCCGCACGAGCGAGTCAGCCCCGCCCCAGCAGGGCGACAGCCAGCGGTCAGGAGCAGTCAGGGTGAGGGGTCGTGGGTCAATAGTTTCATCCAGGGTCAGCGTTGGGGTTAGGGTCGGTATTTCAAGGTCAGCCCAGGTTTGGCGCGTCGGGGAACACTGACCTTTTATCTTGCAGTAAATGTTTTTAGGGATTTCTTACACTTTGGGAACTATTCCCTGGTTATCTTTTGGTCCATCACACTGAACCACCTGGACTCCGACGAAGACTCTTTTTTCTATTCTGAGCCGCTCAACGTGACTGGTTGCTGCGGTCACACAGCTCTGCCTCTTCTCGAGCACGTCTGTCCCTAAAGAACAAGGAGCAGAACCGACGGTTTATCCACCGCTCATCCCAATCCGTTCACCACGGCGGACTCAGAGCAGAGGAGGGGGCGGGCAGAAGGAGACCGTTCTAGAGTTTCCGCGAGGTTGCTCCTCTTGGCCTCCCAGCACGCGACGGACATCTCCAGCTCCGAGACCAGCTTCTGCATCTGATGGAGGAACGTTGTGCTGTTTATAGGAGCCATGAGCTGCTCCTCTTATACATTTTTTTTATCTCTCTACTGCTAAATTGTCCTTTAACACAAACACTCTGTTTGGGACAGTTATCTTCTTATTTTATACTGCGAAGGTGAAACATTGCCGTACCTCGTCTTTTCCAGCATGAAGCAGAATCTCAGGGTCGGTGGCCAGCACTGAAGGAGGGGGGTTCAGAGGAGCAGACGGTGAGCTTCAGGTCACCACAGGGGCCGGGGCCCTTCATGGGGGCGGACTCCATTCTGGTCCAGGACGCATTAAAACCAGATGCAGAGATCGAGAGGAGTCCCTGCTTTCTAAAGACTTACAGAACAAGCTTTGAGCTGAAAGAAGCCTGAGACATGCGAGGATGCAGCAAAGGTTTGTCACATCCTTGTTTTCCAAAAAGTGTTTTTGGAAAACAAGGCACGTTTATTCCAACAATTGTAAGCATATGCATTTCTCTGAATAGGCAATCATTGATACAACTGATCGTAATAAAGCCACTTTATAACTATATAGTAGTTATAGTAGACTATATAGTGAATGGACTGCATTTATACATTGCTTTTCTAACTAGTGGCCACTCAAAAGCGCCGCACATTTTTGCTTCACATTCAGCCATTCATTCACACATTCATTCACACATTCACACCCCGACGGCGGAGTCAGCCCCGCAGGGCGACAGCCAGCTGGTCAGGAGCAGTCAGGGTGGGGTGTCTCACTCAGGGACCCCTCCACACTCAGCTAGGAGGAGCCGGGGATCGAACTAGCAACCCTCTGGTTACCAGTTAACCCGCTCTGCCTCCTGAGCCACATGCCGCCCTCTTCTGAGTACGATCTGATCTGAATCCCCCCGTACCTCTGGGCTCCATCTCCAGCCACTGGGCGAGCTCAGCCTCCGTCGCCTTCATTCTGTTCAGAGACTGAGAGATGCGTTCATGTATTCATTGTATTCATCATGACACATTTTAAGCACTAGAACCCAAAAACCTTTTTTCCCCCCCGAATGCATCATGAAAATATAACGTAGGCCGAAACATCTTGCCATTTAATAATGTGAAACTACTATCCCAAGGTACATGGAACAATTAAGACTGCTAATGCTCTGATCACGTAAAGGTAATTGTACGGCCCCAACAAACATTGTATCCGAGTGCAACGTTTAAGGGTGGTTGGTTAGCTGTTTTTAGTTTGCGAAATGTCAAATGTTTCCAAGTTGGATGTTGGTGTTTGTTGGGCAGAGTACATCTTTGGGCCTCTTGTCTCAGGAGACTTACAGGCTAGTTACAATGACATTCAGGAGACGCTTTACCCAAAGTGACTTGCAATAAGTTTTTTGTCAGAAGAAAGAGAAACAACAATATATCTCTGTGGGTACAGTCAGGATGTTCATAGAACCAAGTGACAGCACTAACCATCACTAGGTTAACCCGTTCCCCGTATACAACAGAGACCGCTAGGATAAGACGCTACACCATGCTAATACTATTTATAAGTGCCCGGATGTACAACATACAACAAGTGTGTATGTAGTGGTGGACATTAAGTATTGAATCAAGAACTTTATAACTGGGAGCAAAACTTCCTAGCAGCCAACATGACACCAAACTCAGGGATACATAAACATGAACTCAATGATCACCTGATCCTGTGGGTCGGCAGAGAAATCCGCCTCACAGGACAGCATCGCGTTATGGATCTGAGAGAGGGAATGACGGAGAGACATGGCTTCAGTCATGATGTGGATGCTGTTGGGGTGTTTGGTTACAAAATAACACAAACACAAGAAGACCACAAATAAAGAACACAAACAACAATAACACAAACACAAGAACAACACCAACACCCCCTCACCCTCTCCAGGTTAGTGATCTGTTCATCACATCCATCCATCAGCTCAGCCTCAGCAGCTTCTGACAACGGAGGCTCAGAGGAGAGGAGAGGAGGCTCAGAGGAGAGGGGAGGAGGGGAGGAGGAGAGGAGAGGAGGGGAGGAGGAGAGGAGAGGAGGCTCAGAGGAGAGGAGAGGAGGCTCAGAGGAGAGGAGAGGAGGGGGGGAGGAGAGGAGAGGAGGAGGGGAGGAGGAGAGGAGAGGAGGCTCAGAGGAGAGGAGAGGAGGCTCAGAGGAGAGGAGAGGAGGCTCAGAGGAGAGGAGAGGAGAGGAGGGGAGGAGAGGAGAGGGGCCGGAGACATCCGCCTGGTCAGAGTCCATCTAAAGTAAACAAAGCAACATTAAGTTCATCAGCTTTAAGAAAGGCAGATGATAATGTCCTTAACGAATAACATCACGTTAAAGTCTCCTCGTTAAACTAGACGACTGTGATCCCCTCACACGGCCCGCAACTCTGGACTCATCTCGTGTGTGTGTGTGTGTGTGTGTGTGTGTGTGTGTGTGTGTGTGTGTGTGTGTGTGTGTGTGTGTGTGTGTGTGTGTGTGTGTGTGTGTGTGTGTGTGTGTGAGAGTGTGTGTGTGTGTGTGTGTGTGTGTGTGTGTGTGTGTGTGTGTGTGTGTGTGTGTGTGTGTGTGTGTGGGTGTGTGTGTGTGTGTGTGTGTGTGTGTGTGTGTGTGTGTGTGTGTGTGTGTGTGTGTGTGTAAAGGATGAAAACGTGAGTTACGAAGGTAACTATCGATCTGTTAGACCGAGGGATGACCGTCACTACGGTCTAAAAAGGAATGATCACCTTCGTTCTGTCTGTCACCGAGACCATTTGTCAAAATCGTCATGTCCATGACCTCCGGAAGCAGAACGACGTGCGTTAATAAATAGCAGAGAATGCTCCCGGGTCAGTCTCCTATCCCTGAACGCCTCAGGATGGTCCAAGGGACAAGGATAGTCACGGTCATCCCTTGGTCTCACAGATCCATAGTTACCTTCGTAACTTACGATCTGTTTGCGACCTCACTCTGACCGTCACTTCGGTCTAAAAAAGGGATGACACATACCAAAAGGGTCGCGAGGAACCCAGAATCAATTATTAAAACCTCGCTCAGTCACGGACATGAGGGCGGCGTCACCGACTGGGGGTGGGCGAGTTACATCCACCCTGTAAAAAAAAAACGGGTAAAAGTGCATGGCGTCGACCATGAAGCCGCTGCACAGTCTGAAGTCTGCTGCTACACCCCTAAGGGCAGCCCAAGACGTAGCCATACTCCTGGTGGAGTGAGGCCTCGTACCTGAAGGAACCAGTATTCCCTGCGCCCTGTAAGCATGGGAAATAACCTCCACCAGCCAATGCGATAGTCTCTGCTTGGAGAGCGGAAGCCCTGCCTTGCTGCCCCATAACAGATGAAAAGCTGAGAGTGTGCTTTCCGCAAGGACTGTGTACGGGCCAGATAGGCCCTCAAGGCCCTGACTGGGCACAGGGTCAGCAACTTGTCTTGCTCCGCCTGTGAGGTGGAAGATGGCTGGAATTGAGTCACCTCCAGAACCTGGTTAATGGACTGCGGATTAATAATCTTTGGCAGGAAAGCTGGATTTGGCCAAAGTGACACGCTAGCACCTCCTGCCTAAGGCAGTCGTCGCTAACGGAGAGAGCACACAGCTCACTGACACGTTTCGCAGAACAGAGCGCCAAGAGGAAGGCAGTCTTAAGCGACAGGGTACGCAAATCTGCGTCTAAAATAGGCTCGTACGGGCCTACAGTAAGTGACGTTAAAACTGTGGGCAGATCCCTGCCCGGTGCCCGCAAGGTGCGACCTGGACGCAACCGGCGGGCTCCCTTTAAGAACTGGCAAACCAAGGGATGCCTACCAAGGGGACCATTGTCCACACGAGGGATCGACCCATATGGATTTTTTAGTGCCGATGCCGATACCGATTTTTTTTCCTCAGCCTTAGCCGATGACCGATATGGGCTGCCGATTTTCTTAAGCCGATATTTGGAGCCGATACTGCTTTTGCTCCCTCAATTTACATCATAAAAATGACACAATGACGATAACAAATGTTACAAGTCCCAATTTAAAAGGGAACATTTATTGAACTTTAAAAAACAATATGGACAAATAGTAAAAATAGGTGAGATAGAACAAGTAGATAAACAATATTTAACAAATATAACAAAAACTATCGGCGAACTCAGCAGCCGCTTATCGGCCGATGCCGATACACTTAAAAACCGCAAATATCGGCCCGATATATCGGCCGGCCGATATATCGGTCGATCCCTAGTCCACACCCTGGTGAAAGGCTGAAATGGCTGAAGCATAGACTTTCACGGTACTGGCCGCCTTGCCTTGATCCAATTCGGACTGCAAGAAATGCAAAACTTGTGGCACAGGGCAAGCCGCTGGCTCGAGGCCCCTGCAAGCACATCAATCTGAAAAGATCTGCCACCTGAGTGCATAGCAAGCTCTAGTGGACGGAGCCCTGGAGTTATTCAGCGTGTCCCGAACTGACACATCTACCTGCTCGGCGACGGGCCCTGCAGGGGCCAGACCCACAGGCAGAGGGTCCCTGGGTTCGGATGCCAGATCCGCCCCGTTCTCCCTTGTGACAAAAAGATTCCGCTCTGCATGGCAACTGCCATGGATGACCCTGCAGCAGTTGGAGCAGGTCCGGGAACCAAGGCCTCGCTGGCCACCGTGGAGCCACCAGCAGGACTGAGTGGTGGCCCTCCTGGATCCTCCGGAGGACCTGCGCTATGAGCGGGAGTGGAGGAAAAGCATACAACAAGCCTGTCGGCCATTCTTGTGACAGAGCATCCAGGCCCAAACTGCCCCCCTGCCCTGTGAGGGAGTACCACTCCGGGCAGTGCTTCGTCTCCGGAACTACCGCTGCAGACATCAAACCCAGCAGCCTCTGGACCCTGTGCGCGGTCACGAGACCGCCCAAGCGGAAATGACCCAGCATGCCGAGCAAGCTGTCCACTCTCCGTGGAGTGAGAGACGCCGTCATGCCGACTGAGTCGGGAAGGACACCGAGGAATTCTGTGGCCCGCACCAGCGCACAAATGCAACTAGCAGACGCACACTAGCCCCACCGACTGCGAACAGCCGTCTAGGGTGTCACAGTACCACAGAGGTGGCCCGCGCCAGCGCACGAATGCACCTAGCAGGCGCACACTAGCCCCACCAGCTGTGGACGGGGGTATAGGGTGTGGCGGGGGAGGCGACACAGCGCACAGAAACAGAAAGTATAAAGCCAGAAAACAGGCTATACCAATACCATAAACAGCAAACTCAGAAATAAATCCAATTAACACTCAAACAGTAAACCTCTCACTGCCACAAGCAGGCTAGAGCAACACAAAGATTTCAGCAACGTAATTACTTACCGTGCAATAATATAAACAAACAAACTACACCGCTAGGTGGTCTGCCGCAAAACTGACAGGCTAACACGATATCTGTCTGCACAATGCAGTAAAACACAGAAGATAACCGGCAGACTCACGAAAAACTTCGGCTGCAACAACAGTAACGCACAGAAGACAGTACGGCGGCCCACACCGGCGCGCAAACGCACCTAGCGGGCTCGCACGAAGCCCACGGCTGCAAACAGCCGTCTAGGCATAGGCGTTGATTAGGCCGGGGACGCCGGGGACACGTCCCCCCACCAGATTTCGTCAAGCTTCATTTTGTCCCCACCACAAAAAAATCGAGTTTAATTATTATGGATTATTACACGGGTCTTCTCAATGCCGTGAAACGCTCCGTTCCATTGCATGGGCTCTTCAAAACATCCGGCGGTGAATTATATTTGATAATTCACCATTGCTCAGTATAATTGACCGCCGTCATGGAAAACAAAGGACTTTTTGCCTATAATGACGTCTCTGGTATCACTCCTCAAGTAGTCCGGTAACTTTTCAACCCCAGCGTCTTCGGTTGATAAGCGACGTCAACGTCTTTGGCGGACTATTTCTCTGCTGATCAAAACTACAAATGCTGGTTACAAATAAATTGTAAAAAGACACCATGTGAAGTATATTTTTCGTTTTGGCACGTAGCCGTGTAATAAAAGGGATAATGTACAGAACGTCGCCGGTCATTATCGAAATTAAGCCCCTTCAGTGGGCACGGGCAGCATTAAGACACCTCCGCTGCTCGTCGCGGTCCTGTTCGCCCTGTCGGGGCTTATTCTCCCGATAATGACCCGCATTCTACCTCCATCATCCCTTACTTATTACACGGCTCTTCCCGTGTAATAAGTAGACTGGAGACTGCTCCATTCACTTGCATGGGCCTTCCTAACGTTCAGCTGCGAATTATTTTTGTTTATTATACGGCTCTCTTCAATACAGTTGAATGCTCCCGTCCACCACATTGACCGCTGTCAAGGAAAGGGGTTTTTTTCCCCCTGATTCACGTTCATTCACATCATCATTCATCGTCATTCATTCATTAAATTTCATTCATTCATTCATCGTCATTCACGTTATCTGCATCACTCTGCAGTCCGGTAACATATCAACCCCACCGTGCTCGGTTGGAAAGCGACGTCAACGACTTTGGAGAACTATTTCTCTGCTGATCAACGCTACGAATGATAACAAATACATTGGAAAAATACACACTTTGTGAAGTTATTTTTTCGATTTGGAAAGTAGCCATTACTAATAATACCAATACTCTGGCTGGGAGGATGAGGCATCAGACAATCAAGTCATCTCAGCCTGAACACATACTAGGTAAAAAGCACCGGAGCAGGTTGCTAGTACCATGGACAGTATCAGAACGATAACCTTGAACTAAATGGATGTGGTAGGCTACACCACGGGATGCATCTGCAGACCACCGCCACATAAATAAAGGTAAGACGTGATATTTATTGCCTAAGATTTGCTGGTGCTTTGGCAAGTTATTTGGTGTTTTTTGTATTCAAGTGGTCGGCTGTTTTAACTTGCAATTGAGGAGTCAGTCTCTTGTTGACACAAAGTGACTTTTGGTCATTCTTGCTTTGCTGTAATAATTGTGGGGAGTGCCTGAGTTTTGGTCAGAATGCCTGAATGTGTGAATTGAGAACAGCCGGCTCATGATGTGATGCAGCGTTCAGCTGTGCAACAGATATTTTTTTCTTTTTCAATCTTGACGACTTTTGTAGTGCTGTGTGTAGCCACACGTTTGGCCCTTCTGAACTTAAACACACAGTTAATCTCCTTTCCTAGCTCCTCTTGTTTATGTTGTTAGCTTAGCCATATCATGTCACGTTGTTGTCAACATTGGATACATGGAGCAGAACATAGTGGGTCATATGTCCGATGCTTTTTGGAAACGTTTTCTTCATAAAACCTGCCAGACAGATTCTGTATACATTTTATTCCTTAGTAATTAGGGTATGCCGTCTCTCAGAACCTTTCATTACCGGCGGCACTAAAGAGAGAGAAAGGAGTGCATCCTCATTGTACCCAGCACTCCTGAACTGTACTTCCGAACGGTCTCTGGCCCCAGCACACCACCCCATCCTCGGGCCAGATGAACCCGTGGCACACAGGTAGCGGATCACCTATACGTGTAATGTTCTTACCTTAAAGAAGTCTCTTGTACTCACAAAACAGTCTCTGAGGCCTGAAGGGAGAAGAGACTGACTTTGGGGGCACTGTCTGCTATCTATCAACGCACGTCCTTCTGCTTCCGGAGGTCATGGACGTATGGTCTCGGTGACGGGCAGAACCATAGGCAGGACGGAGGCGGTCCTTGCTCCTCTAGACCGCAGTGACGGTCAGGGTGAGGGTCAGGGTGAGGTCGACAGACACAGAGCCCTTCTGTGTTGTTGGATTACCTTCTGAGGATTCAAAGTACCGCCAATAGTGATGACGTCAGCTGGGCGCAGCGAGCGCGTTGTGGAGGACTAAAGCTGCGCGGAGGGTGCGCAGTTAGGGAGCTGCGAATGGGACCGTTTCACTGCGTAAAATTGCGCAATGCCTGAGAACATTTATGATCTTGATTAAGATATATTATAACTAACTGCACCTGGTTGGAAGAAGAGAGAATAAGATAAACCCTCTCTGAAAGAAATCAGGCAGATAATAAAGGATTTGTTCAAACACAATGACGCAAGTGTAACTCATCCTTTTTATCTCTATATCTATCTACATCTATCTCTAAAATAGCCCAATATTAGCATAATCCCACTGAGGACCTTTTCGGCCCGTTTTCAACATTAACATTAACATTACAACATTTTCAACCTAATGACTGTAACTTGTCATTTGTCATTCTCTTAATAAAGTTGGACCTGTTTTTTGTGATGGATGAATTCGCCCCAGATTCACTCTGTGCTCAGACGGTCTGACTACAGATCACTGCTCAGGGAAACTTAGGGTGCACCTTCGGTCCGCGGCCGCCAGGGGTCGTCATTCCCGTATCTGTCGTAGCGCAAGTCTTCACGCTAACTCTTCGTGCTGGACGGAGTCCAAACACCTGATTCTGAGCCAATAACACGACAGGTAATTGACAAAACGCTATAATTAGTGTTGTTCAATCTGATAAATAGGCCGGCATCATTTGCGTGGTGGAGTGATCTGACATCAAACTGAGAGTCATTTATCTTATTATATTATTACGAAGAAATACAAGCCCTAATAATATAAAAGAAAACAGGGTTGTGCTTTCAACACTATCACCATGTGTTGTTTGTAAAACTGTAGAACAAACGCACATATTCAATCAATAGGCCTAATAATAATAATTATTATTATTAAATAAATAAATATTAAATCATTAATATATTATTAGGCCTATTGAATGCCTGCCTTTGTTCTGCAGTCACCCAAACCCTAACCCATATAAACCTCCCTGTTAGTTAATTTTCGATCTGCAGTCACAGCAATGAAGCAATCTTCTTACCTCCAGATATCCAACCCGCTGTGAGTGATTGATTTCTGTGTTCTATCAGCAGGTATCGGCAGCAGGTAGCAGAACTCAGTACAGATCCGGGGAATAATCAAGAACAATTAGATTAATATGCAAATTAGCATCAAACGGTTACATTTGCGCCTTCCACGCAGGATAATTAATCAACAGTTAAAGGAAATTAATACATACATCAATTGTGTCAGGAACATGCTTAGTTCAATCGCCCGTAAAATTGAAGTTTGAAGTATCAAGTGGCTCTAGAAAGGCCATTACAACATTAAAAGTGCTCCGATTCCCTTTATTAGGAGATACAGACATAGCTGATAGGGCAGTGATACACAATGAGTAGACTCTCCTAGTGATCAGATAATGAGCCATCCAATCACTGCGTTATTAGGCCTGGTAATTATTTTTAAATATCATTTGGGACGTCACAATATTCTGATCCAACATTAATGGAGGGACAAATTATATAAACTGGTCTAATGGATTAATTGAAACAAAGTAATATTAAGGATAAGACAACAACGTTATTAAGAGCAATACTATATATTACCAATAAATGATACAATATTAATGGAGGGACAAATTATATAAACTGGTCTAATGGATTAATTGAAACAAAGTAATATTAAGGATAAGATCAACAACGTTATTAAGAGCAATACTATATATTACCAATAAATGATAACAATATTGTTAATAATACTTGTATTACTTTGTATTAAAATTAATATTGATAATAGCGTGATAATAATTATAATGATTGGGGTTATTATGATGATAATGTTACGAGTGTGAGGCGGTTCAGAGAGGTTCTGATCCGCGGACCGAAGGGAAGACTTCTCCCAGCCTTTTTGTGGATCCTAACAGATGATAATTGATAAATGTTGCTCCTTCCTTCTCACTAAGAGGCTTAAGAACGAGAGAGAGAGAGTCCGATGAAGTCAGCCGAGGAGCTCTCATGGTCTCAGACTCATTCATCAAACTTCAATTTTCCGGACGATTGAAGAAATTATTTTTTTTTTCGTTTTGAACTGAAATACTGAAATACACTTAAACCGTCCGGATTAATTACTACATGGAGGTGGTCTCTCTCTCTCTCTCTCCAACACCTCTCAGCGGCCCGCCTCCCTCGTAAAATAAGCAAGTGAGATCCATGAACTCAGTCTGCGTTAACCCTCTGCAGTCATAAATAATAATAATAATAATAATAATAATAATAATAATAATAATAATAATAATAATAATAATAATAATAATAATAATGTATAATAATAATAATAATGGTTTAATCATAATTGCCTGCAGACCACTGGCAAAGGGATATTATTCAGAAGGCGAATCCCAAAATTTTAACAATACACACACACGCACACACACACACACACACACACACACACACACACACACACACACACACACACACACACACACACACCACACACACACACACACACACACACACACACACACACACACACACACACACACACACACACACACACACACACACACACACACACACGCACGCACACACACACACACACACACACACACACACACACACACACACACACACACACAACACACACACACACACACACACACACACACACCACACACACACACACACACACACACACGGACACCACACACACACACACACACAACACACACACACCACACACAACACACACACACACACACACACACACACACACACACACACACACACACACACACACACACACACACACACACACACACACACACACACACACACTCTTAAAAAACAGCCTGTAACGGTGATTCCATCATCACTCTTCATTATTGTTATTTTAATTAATTTTGTTACCTGCGAATATATCGAGCCCTGTTTCGTACATCAGCATTGGTGAAACGATTGTGAGTGTTCACTAGTGAGTTGTGTTCTCTGTTCAACCAAACTCATGAATGTAATCCAGTGTTTATGAACTAAACCCATGAATATAATCCAGTGTTTATAAACTAAACCCATGAATATAATCCAGTGTTTATAAACTAAACCCATGAATATAATCCAGTGTTTTATAAACTAAACCCATGAATATAATCCAGTGTTTATAAACTAAACCCATGAATATAATCCAGTGTTTATAAACTAAACCCATGAATATAATCCAGTGTTTATTAACTAAACCCATGAATATATTCCAGTGTTTTATAAACTAAACCCATGAATATAATCCAGTGTTTTATAAACTAAACCCATGAATATAATCCAGTGTTTTATAAACTAAACCCATGAATATAATCCAGTGTTTTATAAACTAAACCCATGAATGTAATCCACTGTTTTACGCGGAGATGAAAGCGACGCAGCCGAATAAAAGAACTCCCTCCTTAGCAGCTAAACGGGAGGCTGCCTTTCAGTCCCCGTTCCCCCTTTTAGACACTCTTTTAGACACTCTGTCTCACATTATAATGTTTTCAGCTTCATTAAACCCCTTAAAGACAAAAGAAATAAAGAGAGCGAGGAGAAAGGGAATGGAAGAGCCCCGAACAAAGACCTCCCTAAACAGACTCCTTCTAAACGTCACAGTCCAAACTCTTTATGGTTCCCACTTAACATCAAAACACTCCCAACACTAAATGTGCGACGTTGGCCACTTTTTTCTTCTACTTCCACCGTTTCTTGGACAGAAGTCAAACATATTATTCCGGGGACTAAAAAGCGAAGAAAGACAGAAAGGCGTTTCATTGTAATTCATTGACTTGTTCGGAGGCCTTTTGGAGAAAGGCTTGGCAGACATTACGCGCCGCAGATGCCCCGGTGCCTCGGCCTCAGTGTCTGCGTCAGGGCCCTTTGAGGGCCCTTTGTTCGCCGCCCAGTTAAACAGTTTAAAAGCAGGGTTAACGCAATCCATCAAATTGTCTCAAATTGTGAGGAAAATTCAAAAACCATATGGCTTCCAAACGCCGGCGTCCTTTCTGTGCGCTGGGACACACTTGTCCCAGTATGGCGGGCCGCGGGGGGGCCCATTGTTGCCCCGCCGGGGGCCCCAGCCTCATTTGTCCCCAGTTTTCATGCTTTACGCTCAGAATTATGAGCCGAGGCCCTTGGAACAAAAAAGGTCTATAAAGGCGCGGAGGAATTGGCCCAAAACGTCGTGGTTTTGTGGCATCCTCGTCCTTTTTTCCTCCCAGGACCAGATTTGTGTTTCTCACATAAATTTGGTCCCCGAATGGAGGAGCACGTCGGAGGGTCAAGAAGCCACGACACGCATTTAGGGTTTAAAAGACTCGCAGGAGTCGGGACTCGGAGTGTTATCCTGTTGGAGACACAAAGGCACAGAGACAGAGCCGAATGTGTCACTGAGAACCTAAACAGCTCAATGGCCTGTTAGTCTCAGGATAAAACGTGAGCTTTTATCCTCAGTAAAACGTGTGACAGTCGTGGTTTAGTCCTAATAATAAGTCAATAATAAATCCATCGCTGCAGGAATTAGAGCATACATGAAATAGCCGGAGAGGCGTTTTATTACCATAGTATATACATTACAGTTTGTGCATTGGATTTCAAATACTGTCCTGATTTTAGAAAGGCACTTACAGGTGTAGAGAGAAACCAAAAAATGGAAGTTAAAATCGGAAGTCATATTGTATCCAAATCATGATCCTAAAAAGTAACTTCAGTCGAAATGACTGAATGAATCCGCTGAACGTGTGATTCGTTCTGGAACATTCCGGTAGAGTCTCTCATCGCTCATGCACACGTGGTAGGCCTACGAACAAAACATAATTTAAATCAACTCATAAATAGAAAATTATCACAAATGAAAACATGCATTCCCATGCCAAAAAAAGAGATGGTAGTTTGTCGGAATTCTCGCAAAAATAGGAAATAGGCCGAGTAGAAAAAAATAAATATAGGAGGCGTATGTGTGCATGTGTGCGTGTGTGCGTGTGTGTGTGTGTGTGTTTGTGTGTGTGTGTGTGTGTGTGTGTGTGTGTGTGTGTGTGTGTGTGTGTGTGTGTGTGTGTGTGTGTGTGTGTGTGTGTGTGTGTGTGAGAGTGTGTGTGTTTGCACGCGCGTGTGTGCGCGCGTGTGTGTGTGTGTGTGGTGTGAGAGCGAATCGGAGGAGGGGGGGGGCGGGTATGGAAGGCTTATGCAAAAATAATGTCTTCACGTCCTCGGAGACGATATTGCTTTGATCGCAGCTCATCGGTGTAAAATATCTGCTGCACATCTCTGTTCATGCGTCCTGTGGATAGGGTCTTTGTTTCGATATAAAACGGTATATAAGCGGTCCACGTCCCGTCCCGGTGGGCTCTGAGTCTATGCGGGCCCTCCTCCCGGTCAGTCGTCCACATCTATCTCCACGTCCTCGTCCTCCGAGCCCTCCTTACTGGTCGTGTGGTCCGAGAAGGGCGACCCGGGGGCCCGCCTCAGTCTGTGCAGTCCGGGCCTCTGCGCCAGGGCCGGGGAGTCGGGCCGCGGGTGGCCTAGCGTCCCGTTGGCGCACTTCTCCAGGTCGGCCAGTTTAGCCAGCTTCTCCAGGGGCACCTGGCCCACCGCCTTGGCCGACTCCACGTCCGCCTTCATCTCCTCCAGGTCCCGCTTCAGCTTGGCGCGCCGGTTCTGGAACCAGGTGATAACCTGCGCGTTGGTGAGGCCGAGCTGCCCGGCGATCTGATCCCGGTCCGCCGGGCTCAGGTACTTCTGATACAGGAAGCGCTTCTCCAGCTCGTAGATCTGGTGGTTGGTGAAGGCCGTGCGCGACTTCCGCCGCTTCTTCGGAGTGTTCCTCTGGCCGAACAACGTCATCCCGTCCCTGCCTGGAGAATACAGAAATCCAGTCAGACGATACAGTAGAGTATTGTATAATAAGATATAATACAATACAGTAGGCTACAGTACAATATATAGTAGGCCTACAATACAATTATATACAGTACATACAATACAATAGTGCAATATGATATGCTATACACTACAATAAAATGCATTTCAATATAGTACTCTAAAATAAAATTCAATAGAGTATAACACAGAAAAATATAGTAAAATATAGCACAATACAGTGCAACACTATAAAATACAGTACAATAAAATACAATACTGAACAACGTCGTCCCGTCCCTGCCTGGGGAGATACAGAAATCCCTTCAGACAATACGATACAATACTGTATAATACAGTACAGTAAAATACAATACATAGCAGTACAATAGAAGACACTTCATTATGATACACAACAGTATAAAACAATCCAGCATTACCAATACAGTAAAGGACAATACAGTACAATAAAAAATACAATACATTACAGTACAATACAAGACAATACAGTTAAATACAATTAAATACAATTAAATACAAAACAATTAAATATATGTGTTGTATTGTACTACATTGTATTAAACTGTATTTTAGTGTAGTGTATACATTAATAAATAAATACAATGCAACACAATACAATTCAACACAATACAACACAATTCCATACATTGTCCATTACAGTACGATTTAATGCAGTACAATTCAATACAGTAAATCCAATACAGCACTATACAGTACAGTACAATACAGTACAATACAGTACAGTACAGTACAGTACAGTACAATACAATGTAGTACAGTGCAATAAAAGTACTGTACTATACTATACAGTACAGTTCAATGCAGTTCAATTCAATACAGTACAATACATTACAGTGCAATACTGTATAATAAGTTACAGTAGGTCTACCGTACAATACTGTACAATATAGTACAGTGCAATTCATTACAATACAGTACAGTACAATACAATACACAACACAGCACAACACGACAGTATAACACCATACAGTACAGTCCAATGAAATACAGCACCAATACAGTACAGTATAACAATCCGGTCCAGCCCGTCTAGTGAGGTGGCCCCAGCCTCCAGCCTTAAGCCTTCAGCCTCTGGCCTCATAGCCTTCAGCCTCTGGCATCATAGCCTTCAGCCTCTGGCCTCATAGCCCTCAGACTCTGGCCTCATCCTTCAGACTCTGGCCTCATAGCCTTCAGCCTCTGGCCTCATAGCCTTCAGCCTCTGGCCTCATAGCCCTCAGACTCTGGCCTCATCCTTCAGACTCTGGCCTCATAGCCTTCAGCCTCTGGCCTCATAGCCTTCAGCCTCTGGCCTCATAGCCTTCAGCCTCTGGCCTCATAGCCTTCAGCCTCTGGCCTCATAGTCTTCAGACTCTGGCCTCATAGCCTCCAGACTCT
>OLKM01003366.1:0-5000 GCA_900291075.1 Melanogrammus aeglefinus | reverse complement strand
TGGGGGCTCCAATGGAGAGCTCTAATGGGGGCTCTAATGGGGGCTCTAATAGAGGGCTCTAATGGAACACTCTAGTGGAGGGCTCCAATGGAGGGCTCTAATGGAGGGCTCTAATGGAGGGCTCCAATGGGGGGCTCCAATGGAGAGCTCTAATGGGGGCTCTAATGGGGGCTCTAATAGAGGGCTCTAATGGAACACTCTAGTGGAGGGCTCCAATGGAGGGCTCTAATGGAGGGCTCTAATGGAGGGCTCACTGGGGGCTTGGTTGTGGAGAGGTGTCCCGTTGAAGGTGGGGGGCTCTGTCAGGCCACAGGCTCCAGAGGGCGGCCTCTCTGATGTCTCGGTGGTGTCAATGGTCAGTGAGGCCGACTGCAGCTACATCGCTATCCTTCAACACTTCATCCACCTTTTAGATGTCTCTTCGTGAACAGTCGGATATAAACGCTTGTAGAATGTAGCGGAGCAGAGATCAGGAGGCTGACGGAGGCCGAGGAGAGGCTGAGAGGGGGGAGAGACCGGGGGAACGTCATGCAGGGAGAATCAGAACAGGTGCAGCAGCTCAGAGGAAACACTAGAAGCACATGGTCTCTCCGTTGGGAGTGCATGTTAAGAAAACACGTTTTTATGGCTTTTTAAACGGCTGTGGAACACCAGAGCTAAATACCCACACATCTAAAGTATTCATTTGGTATTTCTGTTTGTAGTCCCGCTGTGCTGGGGCACTGAGGTGGTAATGTTGATTTGTAGCATTCTGACTTGGATTGAGTTGAGGTCAGGAGGTAAGAACCACTCCTAGATGGATTCAGTGTTGGTACCACGGAGTTGCTCTCTCCCCCTAACACACGCGGCCTCCTTGGCCTTTCCCAGACAGTAGTGAGGATACTTCCTGGTGTCCCTCGGAGCGTCTCACTCTGGTCCTCCTCTCGGCTGTCGCGGGACACGGGACAGTAGTCGGTAGATCTGTTGTCGTCTACGTCCCGCCATGCACTGTCCAGTGATGAGCCTTTAACGAGGGCTAGGTGGCTGTAGCCTAGCATAGCCTAGCATGGCAACAAGCTGGAACCAGATCGACTCAGGGAGGGAGGGCCTTTTGAGGGTCGCAAGAGTATAGTTAACAACATAGCAGCCTGTTAAATCTTCACTTTATGTTTCACGCTTTTTAATGGATGAATGTAACATCTTTCCTGAGTTAAAATAGTTCTATAGGAAGAGTGCTTGTACTCAACTCCAGATATGTAGTTGATGACTAGATAGGGAATGTGATCATGTGCAGCCTAGAACAGATCCAGGAACAGAACCAGGAACAGAACCAGGAACAGACCCAGGAACAGAACCAGGAACAGAACCAGTAACAGAACCAGGAACAGAACCAGGAACAGAACCAGGAACAGAACCAGGAACAAAACCAGGAACAGACCCAGGAACAGAACCAGTAACAGACCCAGGAACAGAACCAGGAACAGAAACAGGAACAGAACCAGTAACAGACCCAGGAACAGAACCAGGAACAGAACCAGGAACAGACCCAGGAACAGAACCAGTAACAGACCCAGGAACAGAGCCAGGAACAGAACCAGGAACAGAACCAGGAACAGAACCAGGAACAGACCTAGGAACAGAACTAGGAACAGACCCAGGAACAGACCCAGGAACAGACCCAGGAACAGACCCAGGAACAGACCCAGGAACAGAACCAGGAACAGACCCAGGAACAGACCCAGGAACAGACCCAGGAACAGACCCAGGAACAGAACCAGGAACAGATATGAGGCTGATCAAAGAGAACTGAATTATGGACACCAAAACCAACTCCACCTGAGCACCCGCCCACACACATACACACACTCACCTACTCACGACTGAAACATTGTCACCATTGGACAACGTTTGATTGCTGTTTGCGTGTGTGTGTGTAGGTGTGTGCATGTGTGTGTGTGTGTGTCTACATCTGTGTGTGTGTGTGTGTGTGTGTGTGTGTGTGTGTGTGTGTGTGTGTGTGTGTGTGTGTGTGTGTGTGTGTGTGTGTGTGTGTGTGTGTGTGTGTGTGTGTGTGTGTGTGTGTGTGTGTGTGTGTGTGTGTGTGTGTGTGTGTGTGTGTGTGTCAACATGTGTTGTGTGTGTGTGTGTGTGTGTGTGTGTGTGTGTGTGTTGTGTGTGTGTTGTGTCGACAGTGTGTGTGTGTTGTGTATTGTGTGTGTGTCAACATGTGTGTGTTGTGTGTGTGTGTGTGTATGTGTGTGTTGGGTGTGTGTGTGTGTGTGTTGTGTGTGTGTGTGTTTGGGTGGGTGTGTGTGTGTTGTGTGTGTGTGTGTGTGTGTGTGTGTGTGTGGGTGTGTGTGTTGGTGTGTGTGTTGTGTGTGGTGTGTGTGTGGGTGTGTGTGTGTGTGTGTGTGTGTGTGTGTGTGTGTGTGTGTGTGTGGGGGGGTGGGGGGGTGTGGGTTTGTGTGTGTGTGTCTGTGTGTGGTGTTGTGTGTGTGTGTGTGTGTGTGTGTGTGTGTGTGTGTGTGTGTGTGTGTGTGTGTGTGTGTGTGTGTGTGTGTGTGTGTGTGTGTGTGTGTGTGTGTGTGTGTGTGTGTGTGTGTGTGTGTGTGTGTGTGTGTGTGTGTGTGTGTGTGTGTGTGGTGTTGTGTGTGTGTGTGTGTGTGGAGGATGGCCTCTGTCTTTCAATTAGCCTGCGGTGGCCTTCTTACAAGCCTGTCGTCTGCTGGTCGGCCGCACCAGATGCTCTCTGGTCGGACTCTCCTCCTCCTCCTCCTCTCCTCCTCCTCCTCCTCCTCCTCTCCTCCTCTACTCCTCCTCCACCCTCTCCCCTCCTCCTCTCTCTCCTCCTCCTCCTCCTCCTCCTCCTCCCCTCCTCCTCATCCCTCTCCTCCTCTCCTCTCCTCCTCCTCTCCTCTCCTCCTCCCTCTCCTCCTCTCCCTCTCCTCCTCCCTCTCTCCCCTCCTTTCCTCTCCTCTTCCCTCTCCTCCCTCCTCCCTCTCCTCCTCTCCCTCTCCTCCTCCCTCTCTCCCCTCCTTTCCTCTCCTCTTCCCTCTCCTCTTCCCTCTCCTCTCCTCTTTCCTCCTCCCTCCCCTCCTCTCTGCGTAACACTCTTCCATGCCTGTTTTAAACCACAAAAATAACCGAAGCACTTGTTTCCTCTGTTGATTATTCTGTTCTTGTGATAAACAACGGGAATGTTTTTACTCCATCAAGCGCTCGAAATAGTGCGGCAGTTTACGCTTCAAAGGTTTTAAAAGATTAAGTTAAGCAGAACCGTGTTGTCTTCAAACAGCCAAGATATGAAATATGAAAGAAAGTTCTCCGGAGTGGTGAGGGGCAGGTTGAGAGGCCTCGATGTTGACCCTCCAGGTCTCTGAGCAGAACCAGAACTCTGAACCAGAACTGAGAACAGAACCAGAACTCTAAACCAGAACTGAGAACAGAACCAGAACTCAGAACCAGGTCTCTGAGCAGAACCAGAACTCAGAGCAGACACAGAAGTCAGAACCAGGAACTCTAACCAGAACTGAGAACCAAAACCAGAGCTCTGAGCAGAACCAGAACGTCAGAACCAGGTCTCTGAGCAGAACCAGAACTCAGAACCAGAGCTCTGAGCAGAACCAGAACTCAGAACCAGAACTGAGAACAGAACCAGAACTCTAAACCAGAACTGAGAACAGAACCAGAGCTCTGAGCAGAACCAGAACTCAGAGCAGACACAGAAGTCAGAACCAGAACTCTAAACCAGAACTGAGAACAGAACCAGGTCTCTGAGCAGAACCAGAACTCAGAGCAGACACAGAAGTCAGAACCAGAACTCTAAACCAGAACTGAGAACAGAACCAGAGCTCTGAGCAGAACCAGAACTCAGAACCAGAGCTCTGAGCAGAACCAGAACTCAGAACCAGAACTCTAAACCGAACTGAGAACCAGAACCAGAGCTCTGAGCAGAACCAGAACTCAGAAGCAGGTCTGTGAGAAGAACCAGGTTTCTGGTTCTACATGCAGAGGAGGGCAGCCGTGCTGTGTTGGTGCTCTGGAACGAACGGAGGGCCTTTAAACGGAGCAGTGGAACGCCCGGCTAGGAGAGTCTCAGTCCCACGGAAAGAGAGAGAGGGGGAGGGAGAGAGAGAGAGAGAGAGAGAGAGAGAGAGAGAGAGAGAGAGAGAGAGAGAGAGAGAGAGAGAGAGAGAGAGAGAGAGAGAGAGAGAGAGAGAGAGAGAGAGAGAGAGAGAGAGAGAGAGAGAGAGAGAGAGAGAGAGAGAGAGAGAGAGAGAGAGAGAGAGAGAGAGAGAGGGGAGAGAGAGAGAGAGAGAGAGAGAGAGAGAGAGAGAGAGAGAGAGAGAGAGAGAGAGAGAGAGAGAGCGAGCGACAGAGAGAGAGCGACAGCGAGAGATGGAGAGTGGGAGAGCCAGAGTGAGAGAGAGAGCGTATGGTTAATAGAGCCAAACTAGGGAGATGATTGAGATTTGATGTTCTCATAAACCATGATTAAGTGGATTTCACAAAACCAAGTTCTGCCAAAAACAATAAAAGAAAACATTGAATAAGAACAAGTCTGCACTGCCTGTTCGTTGCATCAGCACCACACACAGCACACACACAAAATCACACACACGCACTCACTACACAACACCACACGCACACACACACACAACACACACACACTATACACACACACAGCACACACACACACACACACACACACACACAGGGCTGCCCACGTCCATAGCTGCGCGGTGAGGTTCTGGAGAGCAGATGAAAAGCGGTGTACTAAATGAGCCCGGTGCTTGTGTGCGCGGCAGGTCTTTAAATACAGCCCATAATGAATCATTACCAGCCATTCAGACCCCCTCCACCGCACAATGCCGCTCCCCGTACAACAATTAGAGTGCATTGACACCGGGCCTTGATTAAAGCAGCGCTTGTTTCACCGAGAAGGAGCGAAAAATTATACCAATGATTCACGAGAACGAGACGGAGCCACTCGTCTCCCTGCTCCACTAAAGGCTGAGACG
>OLKM01003365.1:25000-29744 GCA_900291075.1 Melanogrammus aeglefinus | reverse complement strand
GTGTTTGTGTGTGTGTGTTGTGTGTGTGTAGCGTTGTTGGTGTGATGTGGTTGTGGTGGGTGTGTGCTTGTGTTGTGTGGATGCACATGTATGGTCGATTGTTTGTGTGGTTTTGTTAGCCTGTGGGTGTGTGATTGTGAGCATGCATGCACGCGGATGTGTGAATGTGTGTGTGCGTGTCTGCGTGTGTTGGCCTGTGTGTCGCCCTGATGGGCAGGGCTTCAGATGAGGAACAGCATGATTCTATTCTGTGCCAGTAGTGATCCTTGAAACAATGTGTTATGTGATTACTGGCCTATCCGCTCCCCCTACTTAATGCATTTTGCATACATGGCACTGCTTTCCTCCTCGTACCTTTTCCCCAGTGCTGCTTAAGTTCTAAGTGCACGCTTTGCGCAACGCGTCCAATCTTTGTGTTAGTTGCGTGTCGGGGCAACCCTGGGCCACGCACATACTCAGGGAGACACTCCAGAAGAAGACAAGCCAGCTGTGTGTCTCTCTTCCCTGTCCTGTCTCACCTCACCACTAATATCCTGTATTTTCCATTCCTTTTTCCTTTACATGAACTCCCCCCCCCCCCCCCCGTGCTCCTGTCTACTCCACTCTGTTCTCCTCTTCCCCTGTTCCTTATCTGCTCATCTGCGCTCTCCTCATCTGATCTCCAATAGTCGTCTCCCCTGTCCTCTCCAGCCATTCCTCCTCTCCGCCTTTCTAAATATTGTCCTTGTAGCCATAGCCCCGGGCTTCGGTTTTTGTGTCACACCGCAAAGGTCAACACACGCACACATGTGCATAGACACAGAGCACACAGGCAGTCACACACACACACACACACACACATGCACGCACGCACGCACACACACACACACACACACACACACACACACACACACACACACACACACACACACACACACACACACACACGCACACACACACGCACACACACACACGCACGCTCGCTCCTTTGCGCAATTTTCAAATAATATCCGTGACAGCCCTTAGAGGGACTGATTGTTTTACGGGAATTCATGTCACAGGTCAAATGATTGAATTATTAATGGAAGCTGCAGTGCAATAACAATCTGGCCGTGTCTATTGTGATTCCGACGTGATACTCTCTGGCCCATTTAAGCCTAACTTGATACTACCATGTTACAATCCAAATCCAATAACGTCGACTCTGCAAAATATTGTTTCTCCTCCTCCTCCTCCTCCTCTATTGTTTCATCTGCGGGAGCTACCAGACGCTCGCAGCCTTACAATGGATGATATTAGCGGGGCGTATCGACTGCTCAGCCCAACCCCAAGGACGCAGCAGTAGGTTTTCATCAGAATGTTCATGAGAAACTAAATCACAATCACAGGACACTTTCGCAATAAACTAATCTATTGTGGTGTGTGCGTGTGTGCGCGTGTGTCTGTGTGTGTGTGTGCCTCCGTGTGTGTGTGCGTCCCTATGTTGGTGTGTGTGTGTGTGTGTGTGTGTGTGTGTGTGTGTGTGTGTGTGTGTGTGTGTGTGTGTGTGTGTGTGTGTGTGTGTGTGTGTGTGTGTGTGTGTGTGTGTGTGTGTGTGTGTGTGTGTGTGTGTGTGTGTGTGTGTGTTTGTGTGTGTGTGTGTTTGTTGTTTGTGTGTGTGTGTGTGTGTGTGTGTGTGTGTGTGTGTGTGTGTGTGTGTGTGTGTGTGTGTGTGTGTGTGTGTGTGTGTGTGTGTGTGTGTGTGTGTGTGTGTGTGTGTGTGTGTGTTTGTGAGTCTGTGTGTGTGCATGTTTGTGTGTGTGTGTGTGTGTGTGTGTGTGTGTGTGTTGTGTGTGTGTGTGTGTGTGTGTGTGGGGGTGTGTGTGTGTGTGTGTGTGTGTGTGTGTACGTTTGTGTGTGTGTGCAGGGATATGTGTCGGTTCAATCGTTTCAAACAAAACTATAATCCCCGCTCGCATTTACCTTGCCAGATATGGATTTTGTTTTTCCAACCCATAACTGGAAATCGACCAGGTAAATCCAAAACGTATTCACGGTTCACATAGAAACTAAACAATATCCCTCATTTGCTTAATGCGTGGAGCAGCACTCAATGATGTAGATGTGAAGGTCCGTACCTTTTAAAAGGAGGGCTGCAATGAAAGTCAAACATCTAGGTCAGCTTCTGTTACTCAAGGTGACCAGACTGGGGCTTTACTGCAGCTCAGGGCCTTTTCTCACATCGTCGGTATGTTCAAATATATTATCGTTAAACCCCCGCTGACGGAGCCTCGACCCCGGGTTCTGGGTATGTTTTGAGAATGTCCGTAGAATAACACGCAGACGGAGACATAAGGTCACCCCTTTAGCATTTATCGCCGGCTGGTGCCAGAGAACATAACCTATTTTTCAGGGTTTTCCTCGACATCCCAAATATAGTGAACCGGGTGCTGAGCCGAAGGGCTGTCGCAGGCCGGCTGCCCTGTTAATGCAGCTGCTTAAAACGGCTGCAAACCTTTGTTATTTTATCATTTGTACATGCCTTTTCATCCAGTCCCTGGTGGGAAACGCAGGATTACAGGATTAAAACACTGAAACGTGTTTGTTGAAACATTTAATATAGACATTCCTTCACTATGTTTAGGTCTCCGAAATGGATATCACAGTGGATAGAAAAAGGGGGTCAAAGGGAGAAAAAAAAAAGATGTTATAATAGCTTTCGGTTTCCGATTCCTCCTCTGAACGCGAGCTGCGACGTCGAGCTCTATCAAGCTGGTTTACGTCATTATGCACGCTTATTACGGCCCCAACAGAAGTTTTCCATCTGGGGATAGCAGAGTCCCCCCCCCCCCCCCCCCCCCCTCACGGGCCCTAGCGCTACGGGGCCTTAGCGCCACGTTCCAGCTCGCTTCTCTGCTTCCCCGCCGTTCGTTAAAGCTCGTTAGAACACTGCCAGAGCCGCAGATATGACCATACCGAGAGAACCACTGTGTTGTGTTGTTGTGTGTTTCAATGTCTTAAGTTGCTCCGACTTCATTACGTGCCTCTATCGTTCCTTTTTTTGTTTCACGGAAGACGGAAAAACAAATGCCGACACATGTAATTACCGCGTGACTCAAAACATAAACATAAGCTCCGTGTATACGGGGCTACGCTCCCAGCGGAGGACTAATTGTAACTTTCTTCTTTCTCCTTCAATGCCCGTGTTATGTGATAGCTTGCAGCCACGCAGATACCGGCAAACACACGCACATACACACACACACACACACACACACACACACACACACACACACACACACACACACACACACACACACACACACACACACACACACACACACACACACACACACACACACACACAACTGCGTGCAAATATGCACCCGCACGCACGCACAACCGCTACCCAAACACAAAGTAGGCCTATGCCGCGTACAAACCCACCCCTGTCGTTTTTCTTTCATTTTTTTCCTCCTATATTTCTCTCTTCATCCATTTCTCATTGGAACCATATGCTACTCCCCCAATGTTGTTTATGGTGCTGATGACTGTATATATATAACGATAATAATAATAAAGCATAATGTGCTGCCTTTAACCGGGCGGTGATAACAGCCACTGACGTTAAGCTATCTGGTAAGGTGCGTTCCCTGGACTTTGTTCAGTGGAGCAGCAGTAAACCCTAGTAGAAGTAATAACAGTGGCCTTATGACTAACACTTCACGGCAAATTGTAAAATAGCAGCTCTTCATCATCGCTCTTGAGCTTGGCCAGGGTCTACTGTACGGTACTTGGCATCCAGGGGTCCTGATTCGCCCCCTCCTCTAGCAGTACACGTAAAACCACAACGCTACCAGCACAGACGGCATCTTGGCCTTGGTGGTGTGCACACACACACATCATTCCACACATTACTTCCCTCAGCTCCTCGTTTGATGTGTGAGAGAGAACCGGCCCTCTGTTCCACTTTTTTATTTTTTTATATTGCTCACACAGCAAAATGTGTGCGTGGTTGTGTGTGTGCACGTGTGTCCGTGTATGTGCATTTGTGTGTGTGTGTGTGTGTGTGTGTGTGTGTGTGTGTGTGTGTGTGTGTGTGTGTGTGTGTGTGTGTGTGTGTGTGTGTGTGTAGGTGTGTGCGTGCGTGTGTGTGTGTGTGTGTGTAGGTGTGTGCGTGCGTGTGTTTTTCAGTATGTTAAAGTAATGGTGTGAATATATGTGTGTGTGTGTGTGTGTGTGTGTGTGTTGTGTGTGTGTGTGTGTGTGTGGTGTGTGTGTGTGTATGTGTGTGTGTGTGTGTTTGTGTGTGTGTGTGTGTGTGTGTGTGTGTGTGTGTGTGTGTGTGTGTGTGTGTGTGTGTGTGTGTGTGTGTGTGTGTGTGTGTGTGTGTGTGTGTTATCGTGAGAATGTGCATGTATGTGAGATTTGTGTGTGTGTAATAGAGATGGAGCCTTTGCTCTTCAAAGGCAGTGGAAGGGCTGCGTTACTTAAAGGCTATTAAACCTGGAGCACTGTTCACTGTAGTTGGTAGAGAGCGGGAGCGAAAGAGAGGATGTGTGAGAGAGAGAGAGAGAGAGAGAGAGAGAGAGAGAGAGAGAGAGAGAGAGAGAGAGAGAGAGAGAGAGAGAGAGAGAGAGAGAGAGAGAGAGAGAGAGAGAGAGAGAGAGAGAGAGAGAGAGAGAGAGAGAGAGAGAGAGAGAGAGAGAGAGAGAGAGAGAGAGAGAGAGAGAGAGAGAGAGAGAGAGAGAGAGAGAGAGAGAGAGAGAGAGAGAGAGAGAGAGAG
>OLKM01003365.1:12500-15000 GCA_900291075.1 Melanogrammus aeglefinus | reverse complement strand
TTTCTTGCATTCTGCTGCCTTTTCTCTTCTCTTCTGGCCCATAGAAGAGCTCGTCTTTCATCTGCACTCGTTTCTTTTCTTTGCCTTCACTTTCTATTTAGATTTCCTCTGTTCTGTTCTATTTAAGAAGAGAGCTTTATCCACACAGCAATCTTTGAGCATCTTTGTATTTGTATTATATGTATATATATATAATAAATATATATATATATATATATGTAATATATATAGATATATATATATAATATATATATCTCTTCAGTTAGACTGGAGCCATTGGGAATCAAACCCAAAAACCTTTTTGCATTGCCCTACATATAACCCCTCCATTGTATTGTATTCTATTATTTACTATTCAAAAATGTATTTTCCATTTGCAACTTTCTATTTATCTTTTCCATTTCCCGTTCACACATGAAGTTGTGAACAGGAATGTTGGAAGTAATTGACTCTGTTGGGGTCACGTATGCGAACACAAGCCCGAATGGAAATCCTAGAAAAGTTGATCTGGCAGTTTGCCGCGACAGCGCCTAGTCACAATTCCAGTAACACCGAGGGGTGGGCAACGGGGACCAAATATATCATTAAATCACTTTTTCTACTGCGCTGGTTCTCCAAGCAGACCCGAATCTCACACCCGCTAATGTTGTTTCTAGTTTTCTATATTCTGTGTACATTAACAGGCGGGGTTACAACCAGAAGTGGATGCTACGCTCGAGGCCGAAATCAGACCAAAGGAGTATGTAATTGCCCGAATCCAAACCTCTTACAGAAGATTGAACAATTCAGTCGCTGCCCACCTCATAACCCTGAAACTATATTGTTTGTTCGAAAATGTTTTGTTTGTCCATGGGCCCCGCTGTTGTATTAAATTGTCTGCTAAAATGCTGTCCAAACACTTCACCTTATCCCACATATCCCTCCACAGGAAACCGGTAATGAAATATGTGTGGAAACGTTCCCCGGGAGAGAGGGAATTATTTTCCCTACACTACACAAGATGCCAATTTCCACCACATTATAAAACAAAAAAATGAAAATAAATGTGATTCTTTCTTTCTTGCAATTATGATTTAATAACTCAGAGCCTTTATTTTATTATTTTTTTTTCACCCCATAAGCAATTGTGCCTTAATAACTTATAATTACATTGTGGAAATTGGCCTCCATAGAATGCTGAATCGCACCATACTGGACAATTATCATTGGACCAAGGATCTGGACAACTATGGCAGATTGTAGATAAGTGGGCTGAATTATTTATAACAGGAAAAAGCTTCTACGCGTGGCGGACCACCACCTGACACGCCTAAACAGCCCCTGTTCATTAAGGGACTCACAAGTTGTCATTAAACCAGGCCGGAGCAAGCCTGACCAGGATGACATCTGACCTTTGACCCCCCCCCCCCCCCCCGCCGTTTATTCATGTCTGCTCCTCCTCAGTTTCCTAACTTGTCCTCCCCGTAAACCAGTGTTTCTTTTTTTTGTGGCGCATTGGAACCCGGTATTACTGTTGTATAACAACGCTTGCAACACACACAAACTGATGAATCGTATCAGCCAATCAACACCGAAGGTGGCCCGTTGCGGTTTTCACACGCTGTCTTCCCAGGACGCTCATGCCAAGAATGATGAAGCACATCACCAGGGAATGAACTGTGTTCTACGTGTGAAGACGCTCTGTTCTCTGTGGGCTTCTCATTCCCGCTCTCTATATGGAACAGGAGGAAGTTGGTGCTGATTTATTTTTTTTATTTTTTTTTGTCCTTATTATAGTCCGTCCTCCTCCTCCACCACCTCCTCCTCCACCTCCTCCTCCTCCACCCTCTTCCAACCGCCGCCAAGTGGCTCTATAATGAAGGCTCTGGGAGTATGGGTGTGAAACAGCCTTATATGTCATATCAGAGTTGGGATAATAGGCCCAAAGGTGCCTCCCATCGTGTCAGCGATGGTGGAGGCACCAGCGGCTGATTGCATACTGCTTCTTCATTACCTCCTGTGGAGCGCTAAAGTGTGGAGCAGTCGTCCTCCCCCCCCCCCGGCCCGGGCGTTATGGGTGGGACCCCCGGGAACGACTGTGGGAGGAATTTCAATGCCGCTTGCTTCCAGTTATTCCACACCTGAAATGCGGAGCCTTTCCCGACAATTAGCATGGAATTATGGAAGGTGAGGAATCATTTCCTGGGAGCTCTCCATCTGCATTTACCTCCCCCACCTCCCCCCCACCACTCACTCCCTCACCCACTCACTCCCTCACTCACTCTCCCCCACCACCCCCCCCCCCCACTATCTGCACAGCAAGGGGTAAGGGATTGATGGGGGGGGGGAGGATGACTGGGGAGTGGGGGGGTCACAGGCCCGGCAGCAAGGAGAGGAAGAGGAGAGAGAGAGAGAGAGAGAGAGAGAGAGAGAGAGAGAGAGAGAGAGAGAGAGAGAGAGAGAGAGAGAGAGAGAGAGAGAGAGAGAGAGAGAGAGAGAGAGAGAAGAGAGAGAGAGAGAG
>OLKM01003365.1:0-2500 GCA_900291075.1 Melanogrammus aeglefinus | reverse complement strand
AGATCCCGTGAGCCTGGGCTCTGACCAGACCCCCGGTCCCGGAGCCAAACTGTTAAAAGACATTAAGTCAGCAGAGAGACGCTACGCTGCCTCCCTCACACTGCCAACCACGGGACACTGCCCATGTGTGTGTGTGTGTGTGTGTGTGTGTGTGTGTGTGTGTGTGTGTGTGTGTGTGGGTGGGTGTGTATGTGTGTGTGTGTAAGCATGCGTGTTGTGTGTGTGTGTGTGTGTGTGTGGGTGTGTAAGTGTGTGTGTGTAAGCATGCAACGGTTGTGTAAATTCACTGTTGTGTGCTTCTGCGTAATTGTCTGTCTGTTTCCATGTGTGAGGCGAGGTCTGCTTGCGCGCGCACACACACACACACACACACACAAACTGTTGCACACATACGCTCATCCCTTACACATCTCACACAAACACACACACACACGCCCGCACGTGTTCCCTCACACACACACGCCACACGACCATCTCTTTGTCTCTCAGTCACGCACGTACACACACACACACGCGCGTGCGAGCGCGAGTACACGGACACACTAGTTCCCTAATAAGCCTTCATGTGGGCTCACATGCTCTCAGGCGTATACTAGGCGGACATCTTGCTGAGGTCAGATGGAGACGAAGAGGGGGGGGGGGGGGGGTAGAGGGGAGGGGCGAGCGAGCACGTTCTCTCCGGGGGCACGCCACATGCCTGTCGCAGCTCACTGAGCACACCGTGGAAAAGCTTATGGAAATGGCCGCTCCGCGCGGATGCGAAATCAGGGCCCTGCATTAAATTGTTTTGTTCCACTTGTCAGAGCTGATTAGTGCATCAGCTCTGAAAATAGATGCGCAGGTATTGTGTCTATTGTGCTCTCAAAGCAATTTTTTCGGAATTATTTTAAATGAGCGCACAGGAAAGAGGGTGTTTGGGAGGGGGGGAGGAAGAGAGAAAATTCCGGAGATCAGTGGGACGGACAGCAGCTGGGCAGGTAGCAGGGTGCAATTGCTTTCTGGAGTGTGATTGGTCCATGGGTTTTATCCCGTGACAGATTAGCGCCCGGCTTTTTGAAGGTGGCCGAAGGTCCTTTCGGCAGACACCGTCCAGACGACTGCGCCGGCTACCCCTTCAGCAAGGACCCGGAGAAGACCCCGTCTGTCTCCTCTCAGTAAGACCTGCCCCCCCCAGACCCCCGCGTTACACGGGGGCCAGATCGCACACACACACACACACACACACACACACGCACACACGCGCGTGCGCGCGCGCACACACACACACACACACACACACACACACACACACACACACACACACGTCTTCACCATTGGCGGCCAGTCAATCGAACTGTCAAAGAGCAAAGGAGACGTTGGTGTTAGGTTATGCGGCCCCGTGAACTGCAGTCTAACCCCCTCCTCTTCCTCCCCCACCCACTCATCATCATCATCATCATCATTACCCCCCCCCCCCCCCTCTATGGAACACCTCAGGGACACAGCACAGGTGGCATGGCATGCTATGTCCAATTCCATCAGTGGGGAGAGAAGGGGGAGGGGTGAAGGCTGCTTGGGGGAGGGGGGAGAGGAGAGGGGGGAGGGGGGGGAGGTTAGGGGGGAGGCTGGAGCGAAACAAGAGACAAGGTGAAGAGAGACAGAGAATGAGAGAATAGGAGAGTGGGCAGAGGAGATTTGGACAGGGGAGATGGGATGATGTGTGGGCAGGAGGGAGAGAGAGAGAGGGAGAGAGAGGTAGAGAGAGAGAGACAGGTGGAGAGGGAGGTAGAGAGAGAGAGAGACAGGTAGAGAGGGAGGTAGAGAACGTGTGAAGGAAGGAGGGCATGAGGGTGAAGGAATATGGAGAAAAAGATAGAGAGAGTGAGAGTGAGAGAGAGAGAGAGAGAGAGAGAGAGAGAGAGAGAGAGAGAGAGAGAGAGAGAGAGAGAGAAGAGAGAGAGAGAGAGAAGAGAGAGAGAGAGAGAGAGAGAGACAGAGAGAGAGAGAGAGAGAGAGAGAGAGAGAGAGAGAGAGAGAGAGAGAAAGAGAGAGAGAGAGAGAGGGAGAGCAGAGAGAGAGATAAAGAGGGGGAGGGAGGTGGAGAGAGCAGAGAGAGGGGGACGGCCGGGGCGGTCAGTCATGGGCGGCGTGGGGGGGTGGGGGTGGGGGTGGGGGTTGGTCGGGGGGCTCGCAGCAAGCAGGGTGGAAGGATGCGGGCATAAAGCGGGCCTTTGAAAAGGGCAGACAAAGAGAAAAGGTCTCGGCCAAATACCTGAAAGAATGCGGAGAGGAAAGGGGAGCGCGGCCAGAGAGAGATAAGGCAGTTAGCCGTCCACTGGGCCGGCTCCCGTGTCATCGGCTCACGTTACGTTAGGCCGGACCGTGTGTGCTCGCACTGTGTGTGTGTGGGGGGGGTGGGGGGGGGGCGTGGGGGGGGCGGGGGGGGGGGGGGGGCGCGGGGGGGGGGGGGGGGTGTGGGGGGGGGGGGGGGGGGGGGGGGGGGGGGGGGGGGGGGTGGCGG
>OLKM01003364.1:0-37921 GCA_900291075.1 Melanogrammus aeglefinus | reverse complement strand
AGCAGTAACAAGTAGACCTTACACACACGAACAAGGTTTTATTTTGGATACTTATAATCGTGTGTTCTGTGTGATAATTTGAATGGTCTTAGTATATATATTTTATTCATCGGAATGTTTCTAATAATCAATTCAGAAATGTTGTCGGCAAGTGACCTCAAACACTAAAGAAGTTAATTTTGGATAACTTATACGTGTTTCTGTGTGAATATATTGATGGTCCTTAGTATATATATTTTTCATTGAAATGTTTTATACATCAAACTGTTATATTCAGAATGTTGTGGCAGTGCAATTAATACAAGAAGGAAGTTAATTTCTGTGATACCTTATACGTGTTTCTATGTCATTGATTAGTGTCAATAAATCATGTTTTTCAAAACTCAAAAATGAATCGTTTGCATAATCGTGATATCAATCATTGACCAATATAATCTGTGATTATGATTTTTACCATAATCGATGCAGCCCTTAGGTCAGGCACTCTTTGTTTGATTAACCGTCAAGCGCCCAGCCGGGCGATACGTGCGACAGCATGCTGGGTCCAGTGTCCGGGCCACCTGGGACTACTTGGAGGGCTGCATCAGACCAGTCCAGTCGCAGTAGGAGCGTTTCATGCGTCTGCGGGGTGCGAGGGCTGTCCGCCTCACATTACCCTGGTGAATAACCCTCGGAGGAGAGGTGAAAAGCCCCGTAAGATTACTCTGAACTGGTAAATGCCTTGCCCCCGATTAGGGCAAACCTCAGGACTGCCTGTGGTGTGCCGCACACCGGCACCTAGTGCGTCCTTTAGGTCTATAGGTCGTGAACACTCCCCTGGCATCTATCTTCAGGGTGTCCGCCCGAGGTGAGCCATGTGAATGGTAATTGTGTTTTAAAAACGTGTTCAGTTGCCTCCCTAGGTCTAGAATGGCACTGACAATCCGCTCGTCTTTCTTGTCGGTTACCCAGAAAGTACGCCGAGTAGAACCCCCCGTGTTAGTCTGAGGTCCCACTGGCTGTATCGCACTCTCCATTGGTCAGGAGGCGGAAGCTCCTGGGCCAGAGCTGCGGCCTTTCGCGGGTCGCCGGATCGATACTGGATCATCCTGACGCCGGCCCTGGACGGTCGAACTGTAATTCGTACACCCCCTCGGGTTAAGGTGGAAACCACCCAGGCGCTCTATGTACAGGCTAGCCGTCAATAGCTGTGCGCTGGGAAAACAGCCGATCAGACCGGTATACCTCGTGGTCCTAGCGCCTAGCCCCGGCCTCTTGTCGGCTCTGGAGGGTACCCGGTGAGGTCTCCGCTGGCCCGAGGCTGCACCGCGGCGATGGTCTCGGGCGGGCGTGGAAAAGCTATCAGGCGGGCTGCCTGGGCCGACCGCCGAAAACCTTGCGTAGGCTCCTCCTCTCTTTGCTTGTGGTAAGAGCCGTCGGTGGCTGGTAGCCGGCCCCGGGGGTCAGAGTCCGGTGGGGGCCTCTCAAGGGTCCTGCCAGGACGGAGACACTTCCTGTGAAGACCCGACATGTGCAGGTTTGGTTTGCCTAGGCTTGGGCAGCTCGCTTCCAGCGTCCTCCAGGGCAGCTGACCAAACACTCCCCGGTCCATCTACTGGCTATAACGGCTCTAAGGGCCTTGCCTGCACGCTCTCCGTCACGGCGCGACTGAGCCAACAAACCTGGCGGCCAGGAGTCTGGGAGCACGGGTGGACTTATAAACACGTCCCCAATTCCCTGGACATGAGGGCAAAGGCCTGTAGGGCACGCGCTCGCTTCAAGGTCCTGTGTAGACGGCTCAACTGCAGCTTGTTTGCATGCGAGGTCGAGGAGCGCCAGCATTAGGTGGGAGAGGTGAGTGCAAATTCCGCCACCCATACGTTGCTGCTGGCTCATAGGCCCTTCGAAAGCAGGTCGTCTGTGACCCTGCAAACTGGGGCGAGGACATCTGGCATCAGCCGCAAGGCCTGATCGGGGGGTAGAATGCAGTGAGGCAATGGGGGCTCAACGGGTGGCCTGCAACCAAACCATAAACCTGGCGCTGGATCCCGCATGGCAGCCAAGGCCTCGAGCACTGGAAGAAGGACGGGGATGAGCTTGGCATCCTTCAGCCAGAGGTGTGCTTCCTTTAAATACTCCTCCGGAAGGAGGGTGACAGAGAAAGGGTGCTGTGGCAGGGCTCTGCGCCTGAAAAAAAGGCGGCTAGGCTGGGGCCAAGTCTGCCTGAGGAGCATCGAGCCCTCAGGTCGAGCCAGGGCCGCCTACGGTAATGACGGCCCTGAATGGGTTATCCCTCTGTGCTGTGGCCCAGAGCTGCTGAGCAGAGGAGGCTATGGAAAGGTCCTCCCCAAAAGCGTTTGAGGCTTCCTCTCTCCCGTGACACACCTGCATCTGTAAGATGTTGGCTTGAATGCCCCGCAAGCGTACAGGACAATCGTCCCGTCCGGCACATTCCCCAAGGAGGGGTCAGTGCCGGATGTCAGCCACCGCGGCCATCCTTGCCCAGGTTGTCAGGGTCAGGAAGGAAGTTTTCCTGTTATTCTCTCCTATCGGATCGACAAGCGATCCACCATTGGATGCTGCTCGTCCCTAGCCCTTTTTCCTGGGGGGTGGCCTGCTCTACCCGTACGCCAAGAAGTGGCCGGGCTGAGCAGGAGGAAGTGGCGCATTGATGGTAGTCGATCAGCCTGCCAGGATGTTCCAACCGCTGCGAGCCTAGCCAGCCTAGTGCCAATGGGCATGGAGCCGCATTTAACAACAGCCTCTCGGTAAAGGCCGTCCCTCAAATGCTCGAGCGAGGCAAAGAGGGGCATCGAATCATGGCCACATCGTCAGGCTTCAAGGAGGGCCAACAATCAGGCGGCACATCCCATGAAGCCATCAGCAGAACACTGGGAGAGGAGCACTGCTTCTACCAGAGAGCTAGCTACATTTCAAGAAGAAGCCAGAAAGTGTTACCGGAGAGGTACGCCAAGAGCGCAGTCTTCACCAGCAAAGTGCTGGAAAAAATAATTACACACTCAAATATACAGCAGTGTTCTCGGTGAGAGGACGCGAAGAAGCGCTGCCTTCACCGGTAAGTGACTGAAAAGTAAAACAAGTGTTCATACAGGGAGAGGGGCGCCTGAGAGGCGCTGCCTTCAACCGGTTAAGTGACTGAAAAATAACATCCCCAACAGTGTGTACAGGGAGAAGGGCGCGAGAGCGCTGCCTTCACTCGTACAGTTGACCGAAAGAAAATAAAACAACAGTGTTAACAGGGAGAGGACCGCGACGAACGCTGGCCTTCACCGTAAGTGACTGACTGATAAACCTTTTAACAAATTAAAATTTGGTACACCAGAAACACAGACCCGCAGCTGTTTCTATAAGGGAGCTATTCAGTAGCGAAATTTAATCTAAACAAAAAACTTGGATAGCTTCTTACTCCCCGCGCTGTAAACAGACCACAGCCCCTGGAGGACAGAGTACACCCGTGCTCCGAACCCTTGGTCGCGAGGCTGCACACAGTCTGGAGCGGCGATCCTTTTCCAAAAATGCGAATTACGCTATTCCGCCAGCGTACTACACATGCGTCTTTGCGAGAAGATGAAAGGAACAGATCTCTTCTTCGACACCCTTGGGCTATATAGCCAATCCTGGTGTCACGAGGGTCACATGTGACCTTGTTGGTATAGTACTCGGAACTGCGATTTTTTTTTTTTTTTTTTTTTTTTTCACATCTTTCTTTTTTTTTTTTATGTCTTTTTTTTGTTTTTTTTTTTTGTTTTTTTTTTTTTTTTTTCTCTTTTTTTTTTTTTGTTGTTTTTTCTTTTTTTTTTTGTTTTTTTATTTGCGCGAGTACCGGGATAACCAGGCTAAGCACCCCTCTGGCGGTCAGTACAGGATGAAATAGAACGGACACTGTACGGAGGTAGTGGCACGGGGGGGCTTTTATCTGGTTGTGTTGAGCTGTGAAGAAATCCTGGTCGCATTGCACGCGGAACCGAAGCGCAGCGCCCAGGCGCACATGTTAACCGGTCTGCCTGGTCACACAGCTCGCGCTGTGGAGCGCAGTGCGCGCGCCTGCAGGCGCTGTAGCCGAAGTTAGCACCGAGCTATTCACCCCAAAAACCATTACTTGTTACCACCGAGGCTTTAGCTGTCGTGGCTCCAGCGCTTCAGTCCTAACCCATGGATTAAATTACGTGAGTAATAACTGACATTTATATTTGAACCCCCCACACTTCCAGGACAGTGGAGAACTACAGGATAACACAGACGATCTCATGAGTCAGCCCAGTGCTTCCCACAGAGAAGGTAGAGATGATGTCAACAGCAGAAGCTCCTCCACACCTAGGCTTTTAGATACTGCCCTTCAACAGGTAATACGCAATGACACAGTTTTAGTACAAGTGGAATTGTTTTTATTACAAGCATCAAATCTTGAAATATGCCAGGACATCTTATGTAACATGTTGCCAGGATACCCCCCCCCCCCCTTTTTATCCAGTTCTGCTTGATTCAATTTTAAGAATCTTCCCTAAACTGTGCTGTCAGCTCCCCAAGTAGACATAATCATTAGCACATGTCATATGCCACGTCACTGATTTATTTTTCTCCCAGACTACAGGTAGTTGAGGTCTAAATAACTTTTTAAGTTGTCTAAAAATGAAAGTGTACACCTACTCTGTTTATGATTTGGTGATTGGAGCTGACATAAAGGAGTTAATTCTTTCAATTGTTTATTGTCTTTCTCTTGTTAATCTGTAGACTGCCAATCATAATGATGACATCAGCACAGATGGTCACATGAGTAACACTTCAACCAATGGAGAGAAAGAAATCAACAATTCCAGCTGTGAAGATGAACTCAGTAATGAGAACTCCTCCACAACCAGCCTGCTGGATATGGACATTCAAGAGGTACACTTGTAAAATTGTTTTGGGGTTGGGGGAATACACTAGGCCAACTTTGTTAACATAAGCCCCTTTTAGACAGCCTGTTCAGCACAGGTTTTATGCGCCTCTGATGCGCCTCGCTGGTCTGTTTAAACAGCACTGGCGTGGGCTTGGGGGTCTGAGTTTCACCGCCACTTGACTGACTTGGAACATAAAGCAAACTCATTTATGGAAAAAAAAACTTTTATTAAAGTTGAAAATTATTTCCATGTAATGACCCTATGCTGGTCACATTTAGAAACTTAAAGTCACGATGATGTTTTTTCATACTGTTCTCAAATGTAATGGTCTCATTGGCCCTCAGCATTTTTTTTTAAAAAGGTTAAATACCTGTTAATTAAACATTTTTCAATTGTGCTGTGATCTTAAAGTAACTATACTAGTGTAGAGCCCCTGTATTAAGCAAATGTGCAGCTTTAAATTTTTTCCTTAATTTAACGGTTCTTAGGAAAAATCGGGCCGCTTATTCAGTTGATGGTATCAATAAGGTCTATCAAACTAGTGATTAATAATTAATTGATAATTTCAATCACTTGATGTATTAACTAATTTTTCATTCCCTCTTGCTTTCTTCACATGTAGATCAGATACTTCATGATTACCACAATCTTAATAACAGAAGAACACTGGAGTTACACCCACCACAGTGAAAGATGAATGAACTCAACACTTAAGAACCCTACCACAGCAATTGGATGTGGACATTTCAGAGGTAAATGCACCCATTCTATTGGTATTTGTATACGTTTAATGTCTACTCTTTTATTAATTACTTCAAATAATCTTTTTCCCTTGTCAACACCGTAGAAATGAAGAAGTCCTGTCCACATTCTGAAGAGACTTGATTGATCGCCAGTAATGAAGGTGAAAACCATGCTGAATGATGAAGATGTTGCACTAGAGAAAAGACACACCTGAATTTCCAGTTGGTATTAGACATTTGGTTTTCTAATAACCACATTTGCAGTAGTTGATTTGTCAGCTCATTACATCAAATTAAAACATTTGGAGATAATATTATTATTTTATAATTTATAATATAATATTTTTTGTTTTTATATGGTAAAAATACTTTATGCTAGACTGATATACTGCTCAAGTTTGCTGCTACTTCATTTCTCATATCTATCATGCTTTCTTATCTCTTTTTTCATAAAATCTACAGGGCAGTGGAAGACCAAGCAGACAGGCCTGTATCCACAGGTGCACCTGCTTTCAAGGGAAGAAAGGTTTTATTGGATGCTGATGTCGTATGTGCTGCGGAACATATTTACCAGGCAACAGCACTTACTCATTCTACTGGAACTCTTTCAACCTGATGTTTCCAGTCTGAATTCACCCTCACATTACCTTTTCAAACAAAGAATTTGGAAGTTCATCAACAGCCTGAAGTTCACTTTTTTGGTGAAAATGTAGCATCACCTTGGCCAAATTAGTGCAGAACTGTCCCTTCTCATTGTACCCTTTGCCACACAGCATTTGAGCGTAACACAAGTTTAAAAAAATAGGGCTTCTACCTTTCTTGTAATTCCCCTCAATGCACAGATTAAACAACTTCTGCAGGAACTGATTTAACTTACTGAAAAAAGTAGATCCTTTGCAGTTTTAACCCGACATATCAGTCCTGGTGGATGAGTATTCAAAAATTTGTGTGACCAGTGGAAGTTCTCCTGGAAAAGAATGATTTGACTCTGATTTTGGAATTGTGAGGTGCATCAGTGTTCAATAAGCCTCTAAATGCAGCAATTTGGCCGTTCAGTGCCAAGATAATTGACTGGAACCAGAAATGAGAAAAAGGCACTTTTTGATGTCAGCAATTAATGGTTTGGGCCAACTAAACCATCATGTAACATTGCTTGACACCATCTATTTGTGAAAGAACTTCATTATTCAGAGACTGAAGGAGTATTTGACTGGCAAGACACGACATGGATCACAGTCATCTTTCTCTCAAAGTATTTGTGCTGATTTGTAAGCTCTGATTCTGTGGCTCGTCCCATTGCTTCGCAATCACTAAACAGTTTCATGGTTTTTACGGCTGTGATTTTTTGGCTTGCACATGAGTGGTATAATCGTATCTATCGAACAACCCCTGAACCCCCACGTAGAAATGAGAGGGACCTCTTTCAGTCATGCAATGTCAGGTAAACTGATGAGCCAGTGTTTGGAGTCAAAGGGCCATCTTCCTTTAATGCAGCTTCAACACTTCCAAATATAATGGCTTTGTACCTGGAATATATCAACACAATGTTGCCTTGGAGTCACTTCGGCCGCTCCAACACTATTGGTTTGATACTAACAAACAGTGATTCCCCCTTGGTACAATAGGTAAAGGAATGGCTGAAGTTGATAGGCGACTTGTAAAATCAAAACACCTGTGGAGAATTACTTAGGACACCAGATCACTGAGTCTGAAAAGGAAGTCTGGAAAGCTTCAGAGTGGAGCTTCCTCTTTCTATTCACTAACCTGTATTGAAAGGCATACCACCTGCAAGATTTTTGGAACCATTTTTCCTACTGGTGTTGGCATATAATACTTTATTGGCAGGATACCCATAAAGACCAAAAGCGTCCAGATGGCAGAGCTTGCTTTAAAAAAAAATTGTCATTGAGTTCCAAAGGACTGTATGGGAAAATACAACATGACCTTTAATATACACTTGCTAACACACACTGCTCAAAGTGTCGAACACTGGGGCCATTATGGGCTGTATCAACTTTTTCATTTGAGATCCAAATATGGGCACTCTCCAAGACGTATTTTTCATGGAACACAGTGTGTCCCCTCAACCAATAGTGTAGACATTTCTGTTGTGGAGAGAATTGCCACAAAGGGCCCGAAAACACTAATCCACCCGTACATGAAAAAGTACAATATCTTTTGTTGAAGAACTTAACTTTAATAAAAGAAAACAGAGAATTGTGAAATAACTAAAATGAACAGTGTCAGAGGTTTGGTCATCCCCCGATGCAAGAAAGTATTAAAATGTTATATAGGCTTGGCCTTTGCAAAGTTGTGTGGAAATCTAAGCAACTGCTTCTGGTCTTCAACAAACGTTTTTTGGTTGATGGAGTTCTTTTATATGCACAGTCAAAAACTATGACAGACTAAAGAAGAGATACCAATAGTGCTGTTATGCTTGAAAGATGGTACATTTTGTTTAGTTACTGACTTGGTTGTTTTTAAACAGGTGTGTTTCACATCAAATTTCTGCATTCTGTTCGTGTGCTAACTATGTTGTGTTTTAGTCGAGTACTCTCTAAATCACACCAGGAGGCCTGTATTGTAAAAGATTCACAGATCAATGTACAAAGTACTTTCATGTATCAGGTTATAAAAGAGACTGAAACTGTTAATTGCTGTCTGGCCTGACATGATTAAACAAAATGTGTTTCTTGTTGAAACAGATGATGCTGTGTAATAACCACCCATTGCCAAACCCTTATGAAAGGGACTAGAACTTGATCAATAAAGTCAAGTCAAATGTTTCTTCTGTTTTGTTGTGTATGGTTTTAAGGTAACCGTACATAAAGGATGATGCAATTTGAGGGACCACATACTGTTGACTGTAAACTTTTAAGCTCTAACTTCACGATCTTGAACAGTTTATAGGGGTAATACCTTAGTGAAAAACATTCTTTTATTATTAAAATTTAGGAGTTATTTTTATGTACAGGTATTTTGGAGGGGATCCACCGTCACTATTGCTGTCGAAAGCACTTTATCCAACAAGCAAAAACACCGTCTCTGCGCGATATGGCCAATAAGTGTATGGGGGTTCACTCTTTGATATGGGCCGTCTGTAATAAAGCATACGGCTCCTTAAAATGCATCTCGCAAGATTGAATTGTAACGTCAATGACCGGCTTGAGCGACACAATCCGAACAGAAGTATTCGCAGCAATACTTTATGAGCGACCCAAAGCCGTCTTTTGAAGCGCAATTCGCTTTTGGTGTGAACGCACAGGTTAGAAGAACCTGGGACTGAAGGACTGGGTCCAAGTCAGGACGCAGGACCCTCAGAGACCTGGGACTTGAAGGACTGGGTCCAGTTCAGGACCCCTCAGAGACCTGGGACTGAAGACTGGGTCCAGGTCAGGGGGGCAGGACCCCTCAGAGACCTGGGACTGGAAGACATTGTTACCCTTTGCAACACACACAGCATTGATGCCAACACAAGTTTAAAAAAAGGGCTTCTACTTTCTTGTAATTCCCCTTCATGCACAGATTAAACAAACTTTCTGCAGGAACATGATGTTAATCTTACTGAAAAAAGTAGATCCTTTGATGTTTTAACCGACATTACAGTCTGGTGGAGAGTATCAAAAATTGTGTGACAGTTGGAGTTCTCGGAAAAGATGATTTGACTCTGATTTGGAATTGTGATGGTGCACCAGTGTTCAAAAGCTCTATAATGCAGGCATTTGGCCGATTCAGTGCCAGATAATTGAACTCTGGAACCAGAAATGAGAAAAAAGGCACTTTTTGATGTCAGCATTATGGTTTGGGCCAACTAAACCATCCATGTTAACATTGCTGACACCATTTGTGAAAGAAGCTTCATTTATTAGAGACTGAAGGTATTGACTGGCAAGACAGACAAGGACACAGTCATCTTTCTAAAGTATTTGTGCTGATTTGTTAGCTCTGATTCTGTGGCGCTCGGTCCATTGCTTCGCAACACTAAACAGTTCAATTGGTTTTTACGGCTGTGATTTTTTGCTGCCACAGAGGTGGTAAATCGTATCCATACGAACAACCTGAACCCCCACGTAGAAATGAGAGGGGACCATTTCAGTTCATGCAATGTCAGGTTACCAACTGATGAGAGCCAGTGTTTGGAGTCCAAAGGGCCATCTCCTTTAATGCAGCTTCAACACTTCCAAATGATAAAATGGCTTTGTACCTGGAATATCAACACAATGGTGTGCCTTGGAGTCACTCGGCAGCTCTTCAACACTATGGTTTGATACAACAAACAGTGATTCCCCCTGGTACATAGGGTAAAGGAATGGCTGAAGTTGATAGGCGACTTGTAAAAATCAAACCACCTGTGGAGATTACTAGGACACCAAGATCACTGAACTGAAAGGAAGTTCTGGAAAGCTTCAAGAGTGCCGAGCATTCCTCCTTTTCTATTCACTACCTGTATTGAAAGGCATACCTCCCTGCAAGATTTTTGGAACCATTTGTTCCTACTGGTGTTTGGCATATTATACTTTATTGCAGGATACCATAAAGGACCAAAAGCATCCAGATGGCAGAGCTTGCTTTAAAAAAAAATTGTCATTGAGTTCCAAAAGACTGTATGGGGAAAAACACAACATGACCTTTAATATAACACTTGCTAACACACACTGTGCTCAAAGTGTTCAAACACTGGGGGCCCATTATGGGCTTTTATCAACTTTTTTCATTTGAATCCAATATGGGCACTCTCAAGAAGTATTTTCATGGAACACAGTGTGTCTCCCCTCACAAATAGTTAGAACATTTCTGTTGTGGAGAGAATTGCCACAAAGGGCCAAGACACTATCCACCAGAACATGAAAAAGTAAATCTTTTGTTGAAGGAACTTTACTTTTAATAAAAGAAAAACACAGAAAATTGGTGAAATACTAAATGAAAGTGTCAGAGGTTTTGGTCATCCCCCGATGCAAGAGAAGTTATTAAAATTGTTATATAGGCTTGCCCTTGCAAAAGTTGTGTGGAAATCTAAGCAACTGCTTCTGTGGTCTTACAAACGTTTTTTGTGTTGATTGATGGAGTTCTTTTTATCACAGTCAAAACTATGACAGACTAAAGAAGAGATACAATAGTGCTGTATGCTTGAAAGATGGTACATTTGTTTAGTTACTGACTTGGTTGTTTTTTAATACAGAGGTGTGTTCACATCAAATTTCTCTGCATTCTGTTCGTTGTGCTAAACTATGTTGTGTTTTAGTCGAGGTACTCTCTAAATCACACAGGCCTGTATGTAAAGATTCACAGATCAATGTACAAAGTACTTTCATGTATCAGGTTAAAAAGACTGAAACTGTTAATGCTGTCTGGCCTGACATGATTAAAACAAAATGTGTTCTTGTTGAAACAGATGATGCTGTGTACATAACACCATTGCCAAACCCTTATGAAAGGGACTAGAACTTGATCAATAAAGTCAAGTCAAATGTTTCTCTGTTTTTGTGTATGTTTTTTAAAAGGTACCGTACATAAAGATGATGCAATTTGAGGACACATACTATTGACTGTAAACTTTTAAGCTCTAACTCACGATCTTGAACAGTTTATAGGGGTAATACCTTAGTGAAAAACATTTTTATTCTGCTAAATGAAATGTAAGCACAAGTCAATGACTTGACCTTATTCTGTACTTGGATCAAGATATACTAAGTATTAGTACTTTGTGGCAGAAAGAAGTAAGAAATATACTAAAGTACAAGTATAAGCTTTAGTATTAAAGTATAAGTCTATTAATGTACTAAGTCTTAGACTATTCTTTATACTTTTAAGTATAAGCCAAGTATACTTCACTATACTTTTCTTAAGTATATAAAATATAGTATGTAAAAAGTAAACTTCAAGTATACTGCTGCAGTTTTAGTATAAAATAAGTATACTTGTAGTACACTTTAAATAAACTAACTTTTTGCTAAGGGTTAAATACCAAACACACAGGGCACGCAACGAGTAACAGCTGAAACACATTAGGGGAGGGAGCAGTAATCACACCAGGAGGTTAAACCTGACATGGGGAGAGAAACAAGACAGATACCAAAGGAAAATTTTTATGTACAGTATTTTGGAGGGGAATCACCGTCCTATTGCTGTCGAAGCACTTTATCCAACAAGCAAAACCGTCTCTGCGATATGGCCAAAGTGTATGGGAGTTCACTCTTTGATATGGCCGTCTGTACTAAAAGCATACGGCTCCTTAAAATGCATCTGCAAGATTGAATTGTACGTCATGACCGGCTTGAGCGACAAATCCGAACAGAAGTATTCGCAGCAATACTTTATGAGCGACCAAAGCGTCTTTGAAGCGCAATTCGCTTTTGGTGTGAACGCACAGTTAGAGACCTGGGACTGAAGACTGGGTCCAAGTCAGGAGGCAGGACCCCTCAGAGACCTGGGACTGAAGACTGGGTCCAGTTCAGGGACCCCTCAGAGAGACCTGGGACTGAAGACTGGGTCCAGGTCAGGGGCGGGACCCCTCAGAGACCTGGGACTGGAAGACTGGGTCCAGGTCAGGGGCAGGACCCCTCAGAGACCTGGGACTGAAGACTGGGTCCAGGTCAGGGGGCAGGACTCCTCAGAGACCTGGGACTGAAGAGTGGGTCCAGGTTAGGGGGCCAGGGGGCAGGGGGGCAGGGCCCTCTCAGGGACCTGGGGACTGAAGACTGGGTTCCAGTCAGGGGGCAGGGACCCCTCAGAGACCTGGGACTGAAAGAGTGGGTCCAGGTCAGGATTACCTCAGAGACCTTGGGACTGAGAAGATTGGGTCCAAGTCAAGGGGCAGGACCCCTCTGAGACCTGGGACTGAAGACTGGGTCCAGGTCAGGGGGCAGGACCCCTCAGGACCTGGGACTGAAGACTGGGTGCAGTTCAGGACCCCTCAGAGACCTGGGACTGAAGACTGGGTGCAGTTCAGGACCCCTCAGAGACCTGGGACTGAAGACTGGGTCCAGGTCAGGGGGCAGGACCCCTCAGAGACCTGGGACTGAAGACTGGGTCCAGGTCAGGGGGCAGGACCCCTCTGAGACCTGGGACTGAAGACTGGGTCCAGGTCAGGGGGCAGGACCCCTCAGAGACCTGGGACTGAAGACTGGGTGCAGTTCAGGATCCCTCAGAGACCTGTGGAGATTACTAGGACACCAAGATCACTGACTGAAAGGAAGTTCTGGAAAGCTTCAGAGTGCCGAGCATTCCTCCTTTTCTATTCACTACCTGTATTGAAAGGCATACTCCCTGCAAGATTTTGGAACCATTTGTTCCTACTGGTGTTTGGCATATATACTTTATTGCAGGATACCATAAAGACCAAAAGCATCCAGATGGCAGAGCTTGCTTTAAAAAAAAATTGTCAATTGAGTTTCCAAAGAGACTGTATGGGAAAAAAAACAACATGACCTTTAATATACACTTGCTTAACACACACTGGCTCAAAGTTGTCAAACACTGGGGGCCATTATGGGCTGTATCAACTTTTTCATTTGAATCCAATATGGGCACTCTCAAGAAGTATTTTCATGGAACACAGTGTTTCCCCTCACAAATAGTTAGAACATTTCTGTTTGTTGGAAGAAGAATTGCCACAAAGGGCCAAGAACACTATCCACCCAGAACACATGAAAAAGTACAATCTTTTGTTGAAGAACTTTTACCTTTAATAAAAGAAAAACAGAAAATTGTGAAATACTAAATGAAAGTGTCAGAGGTTTTTGGTCATCGCCCCCGATGCAAGAAAGGTATTAAAATGTTATATAGGCTTGCCCTTGCAAAGTTGTGTGGAAATCTAAGCAACTGCTTCTGGTCTTTACAAACGTTTTTTGGTTGATGGAGTTCTTTTATCACAGTCAAAACTATGACAGACTAAAGAAGAGATACAATAGTGCTGTATGCTTGAAAGATGGTACATTTTGGTTTTAGTTACTGACTTGGTTGTTTTTAAACAGGTGTGTTCACATCAAATTTCTGCATTCTGTTCGTGTGCTAAACTATGTTGTGTTTTAGTCGAGGTACTCTCTAAATCACACAGGCCTGTATGTAAAGATTCACAGATCAATGTACAAAGTACTTTCATGTATCAGGTTAAAAAGACTGAAACTGTTAATGCTGTCTGGCCTGACATGATTAAAACAAAATGTGTTCTTGTTGAAACAGATGATGCTGTGTACATAACACCATTGCCAAACCCTTATGAAAGGGACTAGAACTTGATCAATAAAGTCAAGTCAAATGTTTCTCTGTTTTTGTGTATGTTTTTAAGGTACCGTACATAAAGATGATGCAATTTGAGGACACATACTATTGACTGTAAACTTTTAAGCTCTAACTCACGATCTTGAACAGTTTATAGGGGTAATACCTTAGTGAAAAACATTTTTATTCTGCTAAATGAAATGTAAGCACAAGTCAATGACTTGACCTTATTCTGTACTTGGATCAAGATATACTAAGTATTAGTACTTTGTGGCAGAAAGAAGTAAGAAATATACTAAAGTACAAGTATAAGCTTTAGTATTAAAGTATAAGTCTATTAATGTACTAAGTCTTAGACTATTCTTTATACTTTTAAGTATAAGCCAAGTATACTTCACTATACTTTTCTTAAGTATATAAAATATAGTATGTAAAAAGTAAACTTCAAGTATACTGCTGCAGTTTTAGTATAAAATAAGTATACTTGTAGTACACTTTAATAAACTACTTTTTGCTAAGGGTTAAATACCAAACACACAGGGCACGCAACGAGTAACAGCTGAAACACATTAGGGGAGGGAGCAGTAATCACACAGGAGGTAAACCTGACATGGGGAGAAACAAGACAGATACCAAAGGAAAACGACACCATGACGGAATCATTTTCATTTGCTCTCCATACAACCAATCTAACCAACCAATCGCGTGTAGTCATGCTTTAAAAACTAAACACGTTTTTGAAATCGTCACAATATACAAACTTAATCAACAAGTCGAGGGACAAATTAACAAGGGATATAGCTCTTGTCTTTTATATCCCTCTTATTCCCACTATTCCCCACTATTCACGGAGCCTGAGGTGAATCATTTTTTAATTAATTGGTCTAGAAAGATAGATAGCCTAGTCCAAGTCTTTATTAATACCAAATGACACAAATCCTCGGGAATTTTATTTAGCGATTCCGCGCTTCACACTGGACAATAGCCTAACAAGACCCACAGAGAACAAGGGAGACAAGTCTGACTGGACATACAGAAAATACATCATCACATTTAAACTACACACCGCGTTGATAGATGGATAGATAGATTTAGAGAGAGACAGACAGATAGGCCTAGATAGATAGATTAAATATGTTCCATTAATTTGCCTTTGCGGGACTCAGCCAGTCCTGTTGCCCGTATGCCAAATTAGCTATGTGTGGCCAATGTCAATTTGTTTGAACGAAATGAGTGCAGATCATGATTTGTAGGATTCAGTGAAACATATTTTAACTAGCCTACAGCACGGTGAACGTTTTTATTGTTCTCTCTCGGTTGTAATTACATTTTTAGGAGTATTTTTATGTACAGTATTTTGGAGGGGAATCACCACCGTCCTATTGCTGTCGAAGCACTTTATCCAACAAGCCAAAAACCGTCTCTGCGATATGGCCAAAGTGTATGGGAGTTCACTCTTTGATATGTGGCCGTCCTGTACTAAAAGCATACGGCTCCTTAAAAATGCATCTGCAAGATTGAATTGTACCGTCATGACCGGCTTGAGCGACAAATCCGAACAGAAGTATTCGCAGCAATACTTTATGAGCGACCAAAGCGTCTTTGAAGCGCAATTCGCTTTTGGTGTGAACGCACAGTTAGAGACCTGGGACTGAAGACTGGGTCCAAGTCAGGGGGCAGGACCCCTCAGAGACCTGGGACTGAAGACTGGGTCCAGTTCAGGACCCCTCAGAGACCTGGGACTGAAGACTGGGTCCAGGTCAGGGGGCAGGACCCCTCAGAGACCTGGGACTGAAGACTGGGTCCAGGTCAGGGGGCAGGACCCCTCAGAGACCTGGGACTGAAGACTGGGTCCAGGTCAGGGGGCAGGACTTCCTCAAGAGACCTGGGAGACTGAAGAGTGGGTCCCAGGTTAGGGGGCAAGGGGGCAGGGGCAGGGGCCCCTCAGGACCTGGGACTGAAGACTGGTTCCAGGTCAGGGGGCAGGACCCCTCAGAGACCTGGGACTGAAGAGTGGGTCCAGGTCAGGATACCTCAGAGACCTGGGACTGAAGATTGGGTCCAAGTCAAGGGGCAGGAACCCTCTTGAGACCTGGGACTGAAGACTGGGGTCCAGGTTCCAGGGGGCAGGACCCCTCAGGACCTGGGACTGAAGACTGGGTGCAGTTCAGGACCCCTCAGAGACCTTGGGACTGAAGAGACTGGGTGCAGTTCAGGACCCCTCAAGAGACCTGGGGACTGAAGACTGGGGTCCAGGTTCAGGGGGCGGACCCCCTCAGAGACCTGGGACTGAAGAAGTGGGTCCAGGTCAGGGGGCAGGGACCCCTCTGAGACCTGGGACTGAAGACTGGGTCCAGGTCAGGGGGCAGGACCCCTCAGAGACCTGGGACTGAAGACTGGGTGCAGTTCAGGATCCTCTCAGAGACCTGGGACTGAAGACTGGGTCCGGGTCAGGGGGGCAGGACCCCTCAGAGACCTGGGACTGGAGAGACTGGGTGCAGGTCAGGGGTCAGGGCCCCGTAGAGAGCTGCTGGGACCCAAGGGGCTGGAGGGACATTCCAGGTGTTGCTGCTAGGACAACCAACAGAAAGCTCTGGAGAAACATCTGCTCAGCTTGAAAGAGTTAAACTGAAGAAAGGAGAAGAACCATCGGCTGAACACACGAGAACCTTCAGTTGGATCCACCGAGTTGTTTATTACAATTATGCTTCATTAACCAATACAACAGAGAAATAGTCCCTTACATGTACACAATAAATACAAGGACTAAAATCGTAGAAGAAGCAGGCACTACACAACATCAACAGGTGAGCACGTATCTTTAATAACTGACCATGTTCTGTGGACGTTTGCTTTAGGGATGTTAAACGACTCGTTTTCTGTGAGTCGACGTGTAGGAGGGATAAATCGAAAAATCGATCGATTTCTTCTTTTTTTTTTCGGCCCGGAAAAAAAAAAGAAGTGATATTTTCGTTTTTAAATAAATATATGTAAACGAAAATTCATGTGTTTTGGTGTATTTTTTGGCAGAGGTATGCAGTACTTGAGGAAGGTGCACCTGGAAGACTGTGGGCGCACTCCTGTCTTGCATGGTGCGGTCACTGATTGAGATTTCCGCACAGTAAATAAATAGGCTATTTTTAAATAAATATTTCTATATTTTCGAGCAAGTTGCTAGTAGGGCAACCGCAGGGTTTTGCGATCTGGGAAGGTGTCTGGCTGCACGCGCCTCCAGCCGTTAATTCATCGGCTGTGCGTGCTGAATTACAAAAAGAAACATTTTGGGACAGCAACTGCTGTTTAGAATTAAAATGTTGCCACCAAACCCTAGTGATAATAAAAATGAGAGAGATTTTTCGAAGTGTGTTTATTAAAAATTAAAGGCCTACACAATTGTCAAACAGTAGCTTAAATAACAGTTTGGCCTATGCCTATCGAGATAAAGGCCTATAGGCCTAAAATGACTCCGGTCTGCTATTCCCAATGTGGGCTAAAAGCCTAAAACATATTGGCTAACAAAAGAAAAAATGCATAGCAGCGAGTGAAAAATCATAGCCTAACATTACTATTTAACAATGGACTTGTTCTTAATTTAGAAAGATCAACATATCCAGTGAGATGGGAGGAGGCGAGAGCGTAGCCTGTTTACCGATCAGCCGCAGCGGAGAAAACCCTCTCTGCTGGCACGGATGTGGCGGGAGCAGAGGTAGTGCTTGGCCAATTGGGACAGCCTCTTGGTACTTGTTCTCATGAAGTTTTCCACCAGAGAGCAGGGGTCTTGTGTGTGGGGGAGATGCTCTCTTCGCACAGGTTATCGCTCCAATTCCTGACCGAGCAGTTTGTGGCTGGCTCCTCCGTGAAGTACTCGTCTCCGAAAAAGGCCAGCATGGCATCGGGCATGTTTGGCTCTTTTTTTGGGGATCGTTGCGAGAGCCTGCTCTCGTGATTGATCTGGTGGTGAAGGCGGGAGATTTGGACAGCATATCGCCAACTCTTTTCGTGTTGGACAGCTGCTCTGACTTCGTCGGTTGTAAACGGAGGTTTTTTGTTTCGTGGATCCAAGAACGATGCGACCAAGGCCGCTTTCTGGCGCTGTGTCAGTTGTTTTCAGGCTCTATGCGAGAGGAGAGAGACTCTGCTACCTTCCCTTTGAAATTCCCTCACTTTTGGTGACTCGCCTTCTGTCGGCCTCAGATAACGGGAGAGCAGAGTGGCTGTAATTGGATGCACCATGGAAATTGACAGCTCTGTTTTCCCCGCACAGTGCAGTTGTGGCAACCATTTGAGTGACTTCAGCACAGGCAACAGTTTCTTCTTCCATGACGTGCCAGCTTGCGTCTGCACAGCTCGAGGGTACGCGCATCTGTTAGCTTGGTGAAGCCCCGGTCGGATAAGACTGCTGCTACAGCCCAGCGCTGCTCCAGTAGGCGCTCGAAATGTCATAGATGGAATTTCCATCTCGTTTTCACGTGCTGGATCAGGCGGTGCTGGGGCAGATTTTGTTCGGCCTGCTTTCCCTTTAAAGCTTCGGTTGCCACTGTGCTGTGGTGAAAATGGGACACAAGGCGACTTGCACCCCCGACAACGGTACTAACCGATCCCAATTTGAAGCCGTCGTTGATTGCAAGCTGCAGCGTGTGGGCGAAGCATCTGTGCGATTCCCACTCCAGATAACGGGAGTTCGCCAGCAGAATGTTGGACGCGTTGTCGTGCACGCAGGCTGCCACTTTGCCGGCTATGCCCCAGTGGTCAACGGCGGCTTGCAAGACGTGAGCCATGTTCTCAGCAGTGTGCCTCTCTGTCATTTGAGCGGGTTCTGGAGGATCGCACTCTGCAGAACCCAGTCGCTGAAAAAGTGAACGGTCACCGTCACGTACGACTCAGTCGTCAAAGCTGTCCAGGCATCAGTGGTGATGGCAACTTTGTCAGCTGAGGACAGGATCTCGCGGGAGGGAGGCTGCTGCTTCGCGGTACATTTTCTCCAGCCTCACAGTCATCGTTTGGCGACATGGCACTGTGTAGGTTGGCTCGAGAAATGAAATAAGATTGCGTAACCCAGTCCCCTCTACTACGCTTCATGGGCAGCATATCTCCGGCTATCATCTTGGCCTAGCAACCCGTGATTATTTCAGCCCGGCGGCTATCACAGGGTCTCCACCGTGAAGTTTGCGATGCTGACTTGCCTGGCTGGAAGGCTTGGGATGGCTCCTTGCCAGGTGATTCAACATCACGGGTTGTGGACGAAATGGTACGCAAACTTCATGAGGCATTAATTTATACATTTAACTGTTTTGTCATCAATCTTTGTGAAACTATCCCACACCGGACTTTTAAGTGAAGCCATTGTCATGAAAGGACAAAGAGATCGCTTTTGGGAGACGTAGCAGAACAGAAGTGACCGTTATAAAAACAACACACGTCACATTTTCAAAAAAAGAGAAGGATTTATTGTATTTTGATCATTTTTAATTGGTTATTTTGAAAGCAGAAATGGGTTGCAATGTTTTGTAAAGGACATTGAAGCAGTTTGTATATAAAAAAAAACGATTAATCGATTTCTATTTTTAGAGTCGTTTAGAGCACGAGTCGAGAATCGACCGTTGAGTCGACACATTCTTCACATCCCTAGTTTGCTTCCCAAGAGAACGCAAGGAATCAAGATTCAGTTTAAAGTAATTTACAGAATGCAACATTATCCCACAGACCTCTTGGTTATTATGAATAAAATATAAAATCTGCTTTAAAGCAGGTGTAAATCAGGTTTATGACAAAAATGATGATATCAGAGCCCTTAAGACCAAAACTGGTTTTGTCTGAAAATATATACAAACATTTACACATCGGATACGTATTTTATATACATTTTTCAGATAATAAATGTGCTTATCTAACTATGGAGATCTTAAACGTTTTATGGTTTATCATGATATACTTTACAAAACAGAGGGAAAGAAAGAGAGACATCTGACATGTGAACACATGGTGCTTATATATCTGTTTTGTGTGTTTATACGTGTTTTGTTTTGTGTTAATACGTGTTTGTTTGTGTGTTTATACGTGTGTTGTGTTTTATACATGAGTGTGTGTGTTTTGGCATACCGTATGTGGAGCTAGAGAGAGAGAGAGAGAGAGAGAGAGAGAGAGAGAGAGAGAGAGAGAGAGAGAGAGAGAGAGAGAGAGAGAGAGAGAGAGAGAGAGAGAGAGAGAGAGAGAGAGAGACAGACAGACAGACAGACAGACAGACAGACAGACAGACAGACAGACAGACAGACAGACAGACAGACAGACAGACAGACAGACAGACAGACAGACAGACAGACAGACAGAGAGAGCAGACAGACAGACAGACAGACAGACAGACAGACAGATCCCCCTTCAGCCCTAACCTCTGAACCTCAACCCCCCCCCTCACCCTAACCAATCAGTGATGACAGTGTGTGTGTGTGTGACGTCAGTGTGTGAGTGTGTGTGTGTGTCTATAACCGACACAGAGACGCTGAGGACCCCACTGCGGTCTCCCCTGAGGCCCCCCCCCACCTCCATACCCCCACCCCCGGGAGGAGGTCCTCCTGGGTGAAGGAGGAGCAGAAGGTGTGGAGGTGTGTCAGTGTGTCTGAGGACCCTCCTCCACCTGGGGACACTCTGTAGAAGGACAGAGAGCCAGCAGGCCGGTCAAGATACACTCCTACTCTGGTGGAGCCAGCGGGGCGGAGACGGGGGACTGTCTTTATACCGTTGTACCGGGCAGAGTAAAGACCATCACGACAATAAAGACTCCAGGACTTGTTGTTATATCCAAGCACGCTGTCACCACCCTCTCCTCTCCTTTTGATTCCTCTGTATGTCACTCCTATATAAACCTCTCCTTCCCTCTCTACCTCCCAGTAACAGCGGCCAGTCAGAGCCTCTCTACCCAACACCTGGAGCTATGGGAGTCAAATCTCTCTGGGTGATCCGGATACGACTGGTCCTCTTCAACCCACGTCACCTTCCTGTTGTCCTTCAGACAGAGAGAGTCGTCTGTAGGCCGTGTTGGGGTCCAGTGTGAGTTCACAGGCATCTGAGGGAGAACCAGACATGATGAACCGCTCTTTATCCTCATCATCATCACTAGTACTGTTCTGCTGAACATGATGTCGGGAGGGGGGGGTCATATGATGTTATAGTTACACTAATTGCTTTAGACTCCGCCTTCACTGCACCTCAGCCCCCCCCCTCCACCCACCCCCCGTAGCCCCCCTCCCCCTCCTTGCCACGCCTCCACCTTCCGTACCCCCTCCTCCTCAGCCCCCTCCCCCTCCCAGGCCCCGTAGCCCCTCCCTCCTCCTCTCAGCCCCCTCCCCCTCACCACCCACGCCGTAGCCCCCCCCTCCCAGCCCCTCCCTCACCACTCGTAGCCCCCTCCCCCTCCTCAGCCCCTCCGCCCCGTAGCCCCTCCCTAGCCCCTCACTCCGTAGCCCCCTCCCTCCTCACCCCCTCCCCCCCCCCCCCCCCCCCCCCCCCCCCCCCCCCCCCCCCGCCGCGGGGGGGGGGGGGGGGGGGGGGGGGGGGGGGGGGGTCATGTAAGGGATAATGCCCGACGAGGTGTCCATTATCATAAATTAATGGACGACGCGGAGGCGTGAACCGTCCGACGGACTTAATGGACTTAATTAGACTTCGCTTCTGCGAAGTCCATTAATTTATGATAATAGGACACCCTCGAAAGGGCATTTATCCCGCTTTGTTACCATGGTCACTTACGAGAAAAACACACATTAAATCATTCACTCATGATTTAATGTTGTTTTTACCGTTAAAATCATAAGTTTTTCACAAGAAGCGGCTGAGCGGACGATTTAACATCTACTGTCCGCAGGCGTTGCCATGGAAACCTGCTGTGGCCACACACAGTAGAACCAGCAGCTCGATCCCGCAGCAGTGAGCAGTTATTAATCAGCGGAGGGGAAGTGAGATGATTTCTTAACGTTACGTGACGTTACGTAACGTTACGCTCATGTTTTTTGTCAACTGTATTGCCGTTGTGATAAATAAACTGTGAAATAACGTATGTTCTGTGATTCTGTTGCCACGGTTACCAAAGCGTTTGAGCCAGCGCAGTCATTTAGAACTGTCATCAGGCAATTTGAATTTAGGTGTCCATTATCACTTTTTAATGGACACCCAGCAGCCAATCAGAATCGAGTATTCACCCAGACCGTGGTATAAGTGATGTTATAGTTACTCTATTGTTACATTAGTTTCATTATAGTCCGGGACCCGGAATGGGACCCTCAGCCCCCACTCAGCCCCCCTCTCCCCCCAACCTCCCCCCTCAGCCCCCCTCTCACCCCCCCCCCCCCCCCTCCTCTGAGCCCAGATGTTAGCTTCATGATGATTATCATGATTATGTCTGATAATAATCACAACACTACTCACTATCCAACTATCCAACACATAATATATCAATAATACCTGCTGGGTTTTATACAAGCAGGTTTAACTGTGATGGTCAACAGTATTAATATACGTTGAGATACATGGTGTCAGCCATCATCTTCATTCCCAGTAGGATCTGATCTCACCTCCTGCTGTGTGGAGGGACTTTCCATCTCAATAGTGAGTGTGTGATGTGATGAATCAAACAGACACTTACATCTCTGTGGAGCTGGTTTCAGCCTCCACACTCCACCGTGCTCCACACTGGGGGGGAAACACAGTGAGAGCAGCGTGTTGAAACATTCACCTTCATCATCTGCCGTCTCATCACGTTCTACACAACATGAGTGACAGCTGCCTCTTCAAACCACTTCATCTAGCAGCGGATCGTAGGAGACTTTGTCCCTGAGTGGTGAGCTGTCCTCTCTCATACCTGAGAGTGTCCAGTCTCCAGCGTGGATCCTCCAGTCCAGCAGAGAGCAGCGCAGCTCTAGAGTCTCCTGGGTGATTGTAGCTCAGGTCCAGCTCTCTCAGATGGGAGGGGTTGGAGCTCAGAGCTGAGGCCAGAGAAGAACAGCCTTCCTGTGTGACCAGGCAGCCAGACAACCTACACACACACACACACACACACACACACACACACACACACACCACACACACACACACACCACACACACACACACACACACCACACACCCACACACACACAACACACACACACCATTTATTGTATCTGGTTGAGAGTCGTTTGTACTAAAGTAACCACATTTATAAAGTGTATTCATTCCATTTGGAGGACTAGAAAAAGCTTTATTGATACTTTATTTGAGACAAAGCCTGTGGTCACCCTGAGATTTCTCTGAGAACAGGAAGAGGAAATGTGGGGAGAATGACATAATCACAGACATCAGGACTTTCCTTCACTTGGGATGTGAAAACAGGATCTTAAACACAAATGCTCCTTTTTCAATAGCTTACAACTCAATCAGGATATTGTTCGTCGTTAGAGTCAGGAGAAGTCTGCTGTTGTTTGGTACGCTAAGACCGGTTTCTTCACAGGTTCTAGCGTTGTGTAGAACCAGGGAGTGTTTTGTCAGCAGGGAAAAGAGCAACAGAAATGCATCAGCCCAGGGAGCAGCACTTCCTGGAAGCTAGAATAACCAGTTGAAGAAGAGGCTGACAGCTGACCTGAGGGTTTCCAGTGTACAGTGTGGACTCCCCGTCCAGCAGAGAGCAGCTTCACTCCCTGAATCCTGCAGATCATTGGTACTCAGGTCTCCGCCTCTCTCCAGACTAGAGGAGTTGGAGCTGAGAACTGAGGGCCAGAGCTTTCACAGCATCTCTCTGACAGATTCACAGCCATCCAGCCCTTCACAACAAAAATAAGAGAAACAGGTTAGGAACTGTAACATGAATTTATAGGAGAATTAAACCAGTTTTTTTTTAAATACATGAATTAATAAATACATATGAATAACCTGGATCTTTAAAATATCAAGACAAGATTTCACACAGATCATAAATTATCAAGTAGAAATTAACATTATACTTCACTTAAATATAGTTTTATTAATAGGTCGTTATTAAACTTTGTTAAACAACTCTAAACCGCACTTCACTGTCTGACTACATGATAATCAGAATAATAATCTTATACAAAATACACATTATATCCATCATTAACAAACTTAAGAATATAAAGTGTACCTAATGCCAACAAAAATATAAATAGGTGAGTTATTCTTTATGAAAACAATGTTATTTATGACCTCACCTTTCTGGAATGTACAATCTGTTAAAATGTCTTGATATTGAACTTGTGGTGTTATTGTTTGACCATTGAGTAAGACCATTGGACACTGATAAATACTGACCTGAGGGTTGCCAGTGTACAGTTGTGTGACTCCCCAGTCCAGCAGAGAGCAGCTTCACTCCTGAATCCTGCAGATCATTGCGTACTCAGGTCCAGCTCTCTCAGACTTAAGAGGAGTTGGAGCTGAGACTGAGGCCAGAGCTTCACAGCATCTCTCTGACAGATCACAGAAATTCAGCCTTCACACAAAATAAAGAGAAAACAAGGTTAGGAACTGTAAATAAAGTTATAGGAGAATTAAAACCAGTTTTTTTAAAATACATGAATTAATAAATAATATGAAGTAACCTGGATTCTTAAAATATCAAGACAAAGATTTCACAACAGATCTTTAAATTATCAAGCAGAAATTAACATTATAACTTCACTCAAATATAGTTTTATGAATAGGTCGTTATTAAACTTTATTAAACAACTCTTAAAACCGCCACTTACTGTCTTGACTTACATGATAATCAAGAATAATAATCTTATAACAACATTACACATTTATACCATCATAACACAAACTAAGAATATAAAGTGTACCTAAACTTGTCATGCAACAAAAAAATATAAATAGGTTTGTTTATTCTCTTATGGAAAACAATGGTATTTATGACCTCACCTTTTCTGGATATGTAAATCTGTTAAATGTCTTGATATTTGAACCTTGTGGTGTTATTGTTTGATCCATTTGAGTAAAACTGAACCTGAGGGTTTCCAGTGTACACAGTGTGGACTCCCCCAGTCCAGCAGAGAGCAGCTTTCACTCCTGAATCCTGCAGATCATTGGTACTCAGGGTCCAGCTCTCTCAGACTTAGAGGGAGTTGGAGCTGAGAACTGAAGGCCAGAGCTTCACAAGCATCTCTCTGACAGATGACAGAAATTCAGCCCTTCACACAACAAAATAAAGAGAACAGGGTTAGGAACTGTAAATAAATTATAGGAGAATTAAACCAGTTTTTTTAAATACATGAATTAATAAATAATATGAATAACCTGGATCGTAAAATATCAAGACAAAGATTTCACACAGATCTTAAATTATCAAGCAGAAATTAACATTATACTTCACTTAAATATAGGTTTATTAATAGGTCATTATTAAACTTTATTAAACAACTCTAAACCAAACTCTAATGTCTGACTATATGATAATCTGACTAATAATCTTATACAACATACACATTATACCATCATAAACAAACTAAGAATATAAAGTGTACCTAAACTGTCATGCCAACAAAAATATAAATAGGTTGAGTTATTCTTATGAAAACAATGTATTTATGACCTCACCTTTCTGGATGTAAATCTGTTAAATGTCTTGATATTGAACCTTGTGGTGTTATTGTTTGACCATTGAGTAAAACTGACCTGAGGGTTTCCAGTGTACAGTGTGGACTCCCCAGTCCAGCAGAGAGCAGCTTCACTCCTGAATCCTGCAGATCATTGGTACTCAGGTCCAGCTCTCTCAGACTAGAGGAGTTGGAGCTGAGAACTGAGGCCAGAGCTTCACAGCATCTCTTTGACAGATGACAGAAATTCAGCCTTCACACAAAATAAAGAGAACAGGTTAGGAACTGTAAATAAATATTATAGGAGAATTAAACCAGTTTTTTTAAATACATGAATTAATAAATAATAATATGAATAACCTGGATCTTAAAGTATCAAGACAAAGATTTCACACAGATCTTAAATTATCAAGCAGAAATTAACATTATACTTCACTTAAATATAGTTTTATTAATAGGTCGTTATTAAACTTTATTAAACAACTCTAAACCGCACTTTACTGTCTGACTACATGATAATCAGAATAATAATCTTATACAAAATACACATTATACCATCATTAACAAACTAAGAATATAAAGTGTACCTAATGCCAACAAAAATATAAATAGGTTGAGTTATTCTTATGAAAACAATGTATTTATGACCTCACCTTTCTGGATGTAAATCTGTTAAATGTCTTGATATTGAACCTTGTGGTGTTATTGTTTGACCATTGAGTAAAAACTGACCTGAGGGGTTTCCAGTGGTACAGTGTGGACTCCCCAGTCCAGCAGAGAGCAGCTTCACTCCTGAATCCTGCAGATCATTGGTACTCAGGTCCAGCTCTCTCAGACTAGAGGAGTTGGAGCTGAGAACTGAGGCCAGAGCTTCACAGCATCTCTCTGACAGATCACAGAAATTCAGCCTTCACACAAAATAAAGAGAACAGGTTAGGAACTGTAAATAAATTATAGGAGAATTAAACCAGTTTTTTTAAATACATGAATTAATAAATAATATGAATAACCTGGATCTTAAAATATCAAGACAAAGATTTCACACAGATCTTAAATTATCAAGCAGAAATTAACATTATACTTCACTCAAATATAGTTTTATTAATAGGTCGTTATTAAACTTTATTAAACAACTCTAAACCGCACTTTACTGTCTGACTACATGATAATCAGAATAATAATCTTATACAAAATACACATTATACCATCATTAACAAACTAAGAATATAAAGTGTACCTAATGCCAACAAAAATATAAATAGGTTGAGTTATTCTTATGAAAACAATGTATTTATGACCTCACCTTTCTGGATGTAAATCTGTTAAATGTCTTGATATTGAACCTTGTGGTGTTATTGTTTGACCATTGAGTAAAACTGACCTGAGGGTTTCCAGTGTACAGTGTGGACTCCCCAGTCCAGCAGAGAGCAGCTTCACTCCTGAATCCTTCAGCCTATTGTGGTACTCAAGGTCCAGCTCTCTCAGACTAGAGGAGTTTGGAGCTGAGAACTGAGGCCAGAGCTTCACAGCATCTCTCTGACAGATGACAGCCATCCAGCCTTCACACAAAATAAAAATGTTAGGAACTGTAAAATAACATAAACCTTGAAGATATTCAATAACGAAGGAATATAATTAGATTCACAAAAAATACTGAATAATTAGGTGTATAAATGTTCATCATATTTTCAATATAAAATGTTAAATAGTTATTTAGTTGAGATTGAAAATGTTTTTAAATGAAAACTAATTCTACGTTCTATTGTTCTGAATATTCGTTTATGTGTACTGTAATACATTAAACATTAATGGGACACCTTAGAGATGTTTTTGTATATTATAATACAACTCTCACTTAACTTTATTCTGTTATGCGCAAGAATAGGTAAAACATGTTGTTTATGAACTTACAGAGATCTTTTGCATGTTATTTTAACCTTATATTTTAGTTTTATGCATATTGTTTAGTGTGTATTTTAATTCCTGTTACGAGTGAACCTACCAGAGATGTTTTGGAGGCTTTTGACCCACCTGGCAGCAGCCTCAGAAGACCCTCCTCTGAAGCAAGAGTATTTCTTCAGGTCAAACACGTCCAGCTCCCTCTTCTGATGTCAGTAGGGATGAAGGCCAGAGCCGACAGTTGAGCAGAGAGAGAGATCTTTTGGAGAGTCTTCCTGATGTCAGGTACTGTTCGATCTCCTTCACTAGAGAGCGGTCGTTCAGCTCATTCAGACAGTGGAACAGATTGATGCTTCTCTCTGAAGATAGATCTCTTTGCATCTTCTCCTTGATGTAAGACACTGTTTTTGTATTGGCCAGTGAGCTAGTTCCTGTCTGTCCCAGCAGACCTTGTAGGACACTCTGATTGGTCTCCAGAGAGAGGCCCCAGGAGGGAAGCGCGGAGGGAACAAGTCCAGTTGTCCGTTTCTCACTCTGTAAGGCCTTGTCCACAGCACTCTGGCAGAGGAGGAGGAGTTTATCTTCCACAGAGGTGGGTGGTTCTTCTGAGAGCAGATTGATACCAGTGTCGATGAAGGACAGAAAGACATAAAGGGCAGCCAGAAACTCCTGGAGGCTCAGATGGACAAAGCAGAACACCCTGGCCTGGTACAGCCCACACTCCTCTTTAAAGATCTGGGTGACCACTCCTGAGTACAGTGAGGCTGCTCTGATGTCTATGCCACAGTCTGCCAGGTCTTCCTCGTAGAAGATCAGGTTGCCTTTCTCCAGCTGGTTAAAAGCCAGTTCTCCTAGAGAAACAATGATCTCCCTGCTCTCTGAACTCAAGTGTGGACCTGTTTCAGCACTCCTAGAATACTTCCTGTCCCCCTGTATGGACAGGACCCTCAGGAAGTGGATGTACATCTGAGTCACAGTCTTGGGCGTCTCTTTTATCTGTTTTTCTTTGAAGATGTCCTCCAGAACTGTAGCAGTGATCCAACAGAAAACTGGGATGTGACACATGATGTGGAGGCTTCGTGATTTCTTGATGTGGGAGATGATTGTGCTGGCCAGTGTCTCCTCTTTGAATCTTTTCCTGAAGTACTCTTCTTTCTGTGAGTCAGTGAACCCTCTCACCTCTGTCACCATGTCAACACACTCAGCAGGGATCTGATTGGCCGCCGTAGGGCGTGTGGTTATCCAGATGCGAGCGAAGGGAAGCAGGTCGCCCCTGATGAGGTTTGTCATCAGCACGTCCACTGAGGTCGGCTTTGTGACATCAGTCCAGATGATGTTGTTCTGGAAGTCCAGAGGAAGTCGACACTCATCCAGACCATCCAAGATGAAGACAACCTGGTACCGGTGGAATCTGCAGATTCCTGCTTCTTTGGTCTCATTAAAGAAGTGATGAACAAGTCCCACCAAGCTAAACTCTTTCCCTTTCAGTAAATTGAGCTCTCTGAAAGTGAGGAGAAATGTGAAGTGTATGTCCTGGTTGGCTTTGCCTTCAGCCCAGTCCAAAGTGAACTTGTGTGTTAAGACGGGTTTTTAACCAATGCAGCCACTCCAGTTGTCATTAATTGTCCTGATTTGTTGATCTTTTCCAGGTAAGGGTTTAAAGATTTCTTCACATTTGATTGGCTTTTCTTCCTTGGCCGGTTTCCTGGAAGCGGTTTCAATCAGTCTGACCTCATGTTCTTTGTTGACTTCTCCAATGCCTCTCTCTGTGATGAAGATCTCTGTGTAGAAGTCATTCAGACCTGTTGGCTGTCCTGCTTTAGGGAGTCCCTCAAACACATGCCGGAATTTCTTCTTCAAATGAGACTTGATTTTTATGTTGGCACTCGACAGCAGCAGATCCTAATTTGAGAATGAGCAGAGAACATCCAGTCAGTGGATTGGTGACATCAGTGGAACCATGCCAATATTTCCTGTAAAATGATCAACTTCATGATATTTATTGGCTTTCATTACTTGTGGGTTCCAGAGCTGGGTCGTAACAAGGACTGGATCATTTATTTACAATTTCGTTTTTTTATTTCCAAAGTAAAATGATGGGTCTAATGATAAGAATGATAGTGGATAAGTAAAAGGTGAATTGATGTCAACAAGATAGTGCTGCATCTTTTCCACTGAGTTGTTGCTGTTGAATTGAAGTTTATTGTTTTAAAATTCTTTACCTGATGGACGCCCAATATATCTGGATCAATCCATTTAACCTGATACCCCCACAATAAACCCTTCATAATCTGGATCAAACCATTTAACCTGATACACCCACAATAACCCTTCATATCTGGATCAAACCATTTAACCTGATAACACCCACAATAACCTTCATATCTGGATCAAACCATTTAACCTGATACCCCACAATAACCCTTCATATCTGGATCAAACCATTTAACCTGATACCCCCACAATAACCCTTCATATCTGGATCAGTCCATTTAACCTGATACCCCCACAATAACCCTTCATATCTGGATCAGTCCATTTAACCTGATACCCCCACAATAACCCTTCATATCTGGATCAAACCATTTAACCTGATACCCCCACCCTTCATATCTGGATCAAACCATTTAACCTGATACCCCCACAATAACCCTTCATATCTGGATCAAACCATTTAACCTGATACCCCCACAATAACCCTTCATATCTGGAATTCAAATCCATTTAACCTGATACCCCAACAATAACCCTTCATATCTGGATTCAAACCATTTAACCTTGATACCCCCACAATAACCCTTCATATCTGGATCAAACCATTTAAACCTGATACCCCCACAATAACCTTCATATCTGGTATCAAACCATTTAACCTGCTTACCCCCACAATAACCTTCCATACCTGGATCAAACCATTTAACCTGATATCCCCACAATAACCCTTCATATCTGGATCAAACCATTTAACCTGATACCCCCACAATAACCCTTTGTTAAGGTACTAGTAACTGGGACCCAAACGCTGAACACAGAGAGAGCGGAGACAGGGTCAAAGGGTACGGGAATTTTATTGGGGCAATCGTTCCGGGGGTCAGGCGAGCGGAGTCCGTACCTGGGAGGGCAAGCGTGCAGGCGGGCCAAGGGACGAGTCGTCAGGCAGGCGAGATCAGGAACCGGCAGGAGAGTGTCGGACAGGCAGGGGTTCGGAGCGCAGGCAGGATAGTCAGACAGGCGGGGGTCGGAGAGCAGGCAGGATAGTCAGACAGGCGGGGGTCGGAGAGCAGGCAGGATAGTCAGACAGGCGTGGATCAGGAACCGGGAGGTGAGTCAGACAGGCAGGGGTCGGAGAGCAGGCAGGATCTGTAGATACGTAGAATGCTGGTAGGACCGCGAGAGACTGTGTAGACATCAAACGACGAACTGGCGTCGGAGGAACGGAGACTGCTGGCTTAAGTAGGGGACAGGTGATTGGGGATTGGAGACAGGTGGGTTGCTGGAGAGGACCAGTTACGACCCCACGGCCACTAGAGGTGGGTGTTGGACCCCGCGTTAGCGGGACGTGGCGTAACAGTACCCCCCCTCTGACGAACGACGCCTCTCGGGCGGACGCCCTAGGACAAGCCGGGTGACGTTGGACACAAGTCCTGGATGAGAGCTGGATCCAAGATGTGGCTCGGGGAACCCAGGAGCGCTCCTCAGGACCGTACCCCTCCAGTCGACGAGGGTACTGGGTGACCCCGTCCCCGCGGCGCCGCACATCCAGGAGCCGACGGACCGTCCAGGCTGGGTGGTCATCGATCACCCTTGGTGGAGGTGGAGGTGGGGTGGGGGGGGGACAACCGGACTGGTAGAGACTGGCTTGACCTGGGAGACATGGAAGGTGGGGTGGATGCGACGGAGTGCAGGGAGGAGGTTCAGGCGGACCGCAGAGGGATTGACCACCTTGGAGACGGTGAAGGGACGCGATGAAGCGGTGGGGAGAGTTTGGGAGGAAGTCCCCTTCAAGGGAAGGTCCTTAGCCCGCAACCAAACCCCTTGCCCGGGGGCATACTCAGGCGCAGGTCGACGCCGCTTATTGGCCTGGAGTTGGGAACGAGAGGACGCCTGGAGAAGTGCAGTGCGTGTCCGTCTCCATATGCGGCGGCATCTGCGCAGATGGGTTTGGACGGAGGGACCGCGATCTCATCTCTCCTCCAGATCAGGGAAACAGGGGGGGGTTGGTAGCCCAGGAGGAGGCCATGAATGGCGATAGACCCGTGGAAGCGTTCAGCAGTGTGTTGTGGGCGTATTCGACCCAGGGCAGCTGTGAGCTCCAGGTGGTTGGGGCTGGCGTGGGTGTGATGCCAGCGAAGTGCCGCCTCCATCTCCTGGTTGGCTCGCTCTGATCTGACCATTCGACTGGGGGTGAAACCCAGAGGAGAGGCTGGAGGTAGCGCCAAGAGCCTTGCAGAAGGCCCGCCAGACCTGTGAGGTGAACTGGGGGCCTCTGTCTGACACGATGTCCGCGGGGATGCCGTGAGCAGGCAGGAACAAGTGTCGAAAAAGAGAGGTCGGCGGTCTCCCTTGAGGAGGGAAGCTTGGGGAGAGCGACGAAGTGGGCGGCCTTGGAAAAACGCGTCAATGATTGGTCAGGATGGTGGGGAATTACCCTCTGACAAGGGTAGAGACCGGTGACAAAGTCGAGGGCGATGTGTGTGACCAGGGACGGCTGGGGATGGGTAGGGGCTGTAACAACCCGGAAAGGGGGCGGGTCGAGGTCTTGTTCCGGGCGCAAGTTGCACACGCCGAGACAAACGGAGCGGACATCCTTGTCCATGGGTGGACCACAAAAACCGCCGACGGATGAAGTCCAAGGGTGCGGGTGATACCCTGGGTGGCAAGGTAAGCCGGGAGGAGTGCGCCCCAGGTCAGAACCTTGGACCTAACCGCGTCAGGAACGAACATACGGTTAGGGGGGGCCGGAGACCGGGATCTGGCTGTTGCCTCTGTGCCAGACGAAACCGCGGACTCCACCTCCCAGGTGAGAGTGGGCGACGAGGCAAGTGGGGTGGCAGGAATGGGTCTCGGGGTTCAGTGCCGGGGTCCACAGGAGAGTACAGGGCGGGACAGAGCATCTGGCTTGACGTTCTGGGAGCCGGGACGATAGGTGAGGGAGAAATTGAACCGACCAAAGTATAAGGCCCACCTGGCCTGGCGGGAATTTAGCCTCTTGGCAGACTGGATGTAGGCGAGATGCGATGATCGGGTCCAAACAATGAATGGGAGCTCAGCGCCCTCCAACCAATGCCGCCACTCTTCCAACGCCAGCTTGACCGCTAAGAGCTCTCGGTTGCCAACGTCGTATTGCGCTCCGGCTGAGACAACCTTCAGAGAAGAAGGCGCAGGGATGGAGCTTGTGGTCGGCGCGTGTGAACGTTGGGACAGGAACCGCGCCCCACTCCCGGTGTCCGAGGCATCGACCCTCCACACGAACTGGAGAGAAGGGTCAGGTTGGGTGAGGATGGGGGCGGAAACGAACCGCTGTTTGAGGCCCTGAAAGGCGGTCTCCGCCTCTGGCGTCCAAGCAAAGGAGGTCTTGGTGGACGTCAAGGCCGCGTGAGGGGTGGCCGCGATCTTGGCTGTAACCACGAATAAACCGACCGGTAGAAGTTGGCAAAGCCAAGGAACTGTTGCAATCTCTTGCTTGGGGTTGGGGGAGCGGGCCACTCAGCACACGCAGAGACCTTAGAGGGGTCCATCTCAACCTGGCCCTGGCTGATTATGTACCCCAAGAAGGAGATGGAAGGGACGTGAAACTCGCACTTCACCGCCTTCACGGTACAGCCGTTTTCTCCAACAACCTCTGCAGGACCAGTCGGACATGGACCCGGTGCTCCTCCATGGATTTGGAGAAGATGAGTATGTCGTCTATGTAGACGAAAACGGTGTGTGTTCAACATGTCCCGGAGGACATCATTGACCAAGGACTGAAAGACAGCGGGGGCATTAGTGAGGCCGAAGGGCATTACCAGGTATTCGTAGTGGCCCAAAGGGGTATTAAAGGCCGTCTTCCATTCGTCGCCCTTCCGAATGCGGACTAGGTGATATGCATTGCGCAGATCAAGTTTGGAGAAGACGGAGGCTCCATGAAGGGGAACGAAGGCGGAACTGATGAGAGGTAACGGGTATTTGTTCTTGATGGTGATGTCGTTCAGACCACGGTAGTCGATGCAGGGGCGAAGCGATTTATCCTTCTACTGACAAAGAAGAACCCCGCTTCCAACAGGTGAAGACGAAGGGACGGATAATTTCCCGCGGCGAGGGATTCCCCTATTGTACTCCTCCATAGATTCGCGTTCTGGGCGGAGAAAGGTTGAACAGACGGCTGCTAGGAAGGGGGCTCGGGAAGGAGATCGATGGCGCAAGTCATAAGGGCGGGTGGGGGGCTTAAGGTCAAGCGGCATGGGACTTACTGAAGACCGTTCCGAGGTCGTGATACTCTCTCGGGACGGAGGTCAGGTTAGGAGGGCTCGGGGGCGGGCTCGAGCTCAGTCGTCCGAGGACCTGAGCGAGCGACCGCAAACACTGGGACAGGCAATGGGTACTCCAAGACAGGATGCGCCCAGTACCCCAATCGACCTGAGGGTTGTGGATGCGCAACCAGGGGTAGCCGAGGACAACCTGGGAGAAGGGGCTGGAAATCACCAGGAGGGGATATGGTCTCCTGGTTGATTACCGGAGACAAGCAGGTTTGAGCGGGGACGGTTGCGATGCTGCCCACCCGCGTGAGGGTTCCTCCCGTCTAGGGCCTGGGTTCTCGATCGGGAGATCGAGAGGGATGGTGTTGATCCTCAGACGCCTAACCAATTCCTGGTCGATGAAGCTGTCATCCGCACCGGAGTCCAAGAGGACGGAAAGCGGAAGGGATTGATCTCGCCACGAGAGGACGGCTTCAAGGAGGGGCGGGAGACTGAGGACTACAAGAGCGGCTCGCCAGTAATCCTCGGATTACTGACGAGCCCGTTCTTTTCCCGAGAGGGCGGGGCATCCGGATCGGAGATGACCTGAGGTACCGCAGTACAAACAAGCCCCCGATCGGAGGCGACGTTCCCTCTCCTCGGAGTAAGGTGTGTGCGTCCAATCTGCATCGGCTCGGGGGAAGAGAACGCGCACATTGTGAAAGGAGTAACGACGACCGGGGTGGGATGACTGAGTCGCGGCCGGTGACTCGGAAGGGGGCGTGACGAAAGTAGGAGAGGCTTCTCTCTCTGCGTCTCTCGCGCAAACGATTTGTCCATATGAATGGCGAGAGCAATGAGGGTGGTCCAAGTCCCTCGGTTCCTCCAGGAGGTTAAGCGGTCCTTCAGCTCACTACTGAGTGCGTTTTGGAACGCCCCCTGCAGCGCTTCCTCGTTCCAGCCGCTCTCAGGCCGCCGAGGTCCGGAACTCAACCGCAAAGGAGGCTACGCTGCGTGATCCCTGGCGAAGCTGTTTAGGAGACGTTTGGGAAGCCTCCTTGCCCCGGACAGGATGGTCGAAGACCTTCCGCATGTCTTCAGTGAAGGCGCCGTAGTCGAAACAGACCTCAGACCCGCGTTCCCACACCGCCGCAGCCCACGCGAGAGCCTCGCCACTCAGCGAACCGATCAGGTAAGCAATCCTAGATCTTTCTGGTGGGGTAGGTCTGGGGCTGCATCTGCGAAGACAGGGGAACACTGAGTGAGAAAGGACCGGCAGGGATCCAAGGTCCCCTCCGTAACGTTGGGGGGCTGGGATGGCCGGTTCCGGGGGAGAAGCCGACGAAGCCCGGGGCGGGGACTGGGTGGTTGTGGAGCGACGGCGGAGCTGCGAACGGACAGCTAAGGTCAGCTCACGGAGGGCCGGTGGTGATCTCTCCTGCAGGGCCTGATCGTGCTGGCCCAAGAGAGTCCCTTGGCGGGAGATCATGGCCCCTAAGCCCCTCTGTGTCGCTGGGGTCCATGTTGGCCAGTTCGTACTGTTAAGGTACTAGTAACTGGGACCCAAACGCTGAACACAGAGAGAGCGGAGACAGGGTCAAAGGGTAACGGAATTTATTGGGGCAATCGTTCGGGGGGTCAGGCGAGCGAAGTCCGGTACCGGGAGGGCAAGCGTGCAGGCGGGGCAAGGGACGAGTCGTCAGGCAGGCGAGGATCAGGAACCGGCAGGAGAGTCGGACAGGCAGGGGTCGGAGCGCAGGCAGGATAGTCAGACAGGCGGGGATCGGAGAGAGCAGGCAGGATGAGTCAGACAGGCAGGGGTCGGAGAGCAGGCAGGATAGTCAGACAGGCGTGGATCAGGAACCGGGAGGTGAGTCAGACAGGCAGGGGTCGGAGAGCAGGCGGGGTAGTCGGACAGGCGAGGATCAGGAACCGGCAGGAGAGTCAGACAGGCAGGGGTCGGAGAGCAGGCAGGATCTGTAGAAACGTAGAATGCTGGTAGGACCGCGAGAGACTGTGTAGACATCAAACGACGAACTGGCGTCGGAGGAACGGAGACTGCTGGCTTAAGTAGGGGACAGGTGATTGGGGATTGGAGACAGGTGGGTTGCTGGAGAGGACCAGTTACGACCCATGGCCACTAGAGGTGGGTGTTGGACCGCGTAGCGGGACGTGGCGTAACACCCTTCATACCTGGATCAAACCATTTAACCTGATACCCCCACAATAACCCTTCATACCTGGATCAAACCATTTAACCTGATACCCCCACAATAACCCTTCATATCTGGATCAAACCATTTAACCTGATACCCCCACAATAACCCTTCATATCTGGATCAGTCCATTTAACCTGATACCCCCACAATAACCCTTCATATCTGGATCAAACCATTTAACCTGATACCCCCACAATAACCCTTCATATCTGGATCAAACCATTTAACCTGATACCCCCACAATAACCCTTCATATCTGGATCAAACCATTTAACCTGATACCCCCACAATAAACCTTCATATCTGGATCAGTCCATTTAACCTGATACCCCCACAATAACCCTTCATATCTGGATCAAACCATTTAACCTGATACCCCCACAATAACCCTTCATATCTGGATCAAACCATTTAACCTGATACCCCCACAATAACCCTTCATATCTGGATCAAACCATTTAACCTGATACCCCCACAATAACCCTTCATATCTGGATCAAACCATTTAACCTGATACCCCCACAATAACCCTTCATATCTGGATCAAACCATTTAACCTGATACCCCCACAATAACCCTTCATATCTGGATCAAACCATTTAACCTGATACCCCCACATTAACCCTTCATATCTGGATCAAACCATTTAACCTGATACCCCCACAATAACCCTTCATATCTGGATCAAACCATTTAACCTGATACCCCCAAAATAACCCTTCATATCTGGATCAAACCATTTGTTACGGCCGTCAGCCGACCGCATTGTCTCCCCTCCCTCTGTATGCGATACCCCTCCTGTTTTTCCCCTAAAGCAGCTCAAGTGGGCGGGTCCTTCCGTCCCCGGAACCAACGAGAGAGCGACGGCGCCGTGGAGGCGTATAAAAGCGTGATCGCGTCTTGCAAGCGGCGGCAGACACCTGTAGAGATTCTAGGCGCGTAGTCGCATTCGTTGAGAGGTTACATTTGTGTTCCCAGATTTGGGCCAGGGTAAGAATACTGTACTGACGTTGTTCATTTGCACTCATTTAGGTTTATCTCTGTTTAGCCACACTAGGTTTAGGGGTGCTGATCATTTGTATTTCCGTTTTCCTTGTGCTAGAGTAGCCAGTTAGGATTTGTTTTAGGACCGTTCTCATTTAGTAATTAGACAGGTAGCTCCGTTTTATTTGAAGGAGTTCTCTTTTGGTTATATTTGTTTCTTTGGTTTGACAGCACCTAGCGGCCCATTTCTGATGATTGTTACTTTCTGTTCCTTTGTTGGGTTACAATAAATACCTTAATTACAATCCAATCCACCGGGTTGTGTGTGTTGCTTCCCTTTTCCCCCCTGATCGAGTAGGGGTCGTAACATATGTGGGGGCTCGTCCGGGATTTGAACCCGGGACCTCTCGCACCAATGAAAGTAGGTTCTGGCGTTGTTACCGGTTCCCGGCTCGTCGTTGTCTGCCAAATTCTCCGGTCCGTACGAGATCCAAGATCGCCTCAGTGATACTGATTATGTTATCAGTACCCCAGAACGGCGTAAGAAAACGCAAATGTGTCATGTGAATATGCTAAAAGCGTATTTCACCCGTGAACCCGTTGCTCCAGGCACAGCACTAATGGTGACCGCAGCTGCACCTGCCCCTGAGGATAGCTTTGTTCCCCGTTCGGCTGATCCCCAAACTGCTCGCCTATCTAATTCCGAGATGCTGCAGGAGCTGCCGTCTCGCTTAGATCATCTCTCCCCCGTCCAACAACAGAACCTACTTTCATTGGTGGGTAGGTTCCCGGAACTTTTTGGTGATGTTCCGTCCCAGACGCCTCGTTTTGTCCCAACGATGTCGATGTTAAAGAACGCACGGCCTATTAAGCAGCCATGCGTACCGGGTCCACTCTGTCAAGCGGCAGCGCTAATGAAACAAGAAGCAGAGTATTATACTAGACACGGTTTTCCGCCCCAGCTCTA
>OLKM01003363.1:0-37982 GCA_900291075.1 Melanogrammus aeglefinus | reverse complement strand
TCTGACCACCAACTCGCTAAAGTGTCCAGGGTGTGCCTAAGAAGGGAGGAGTAGCAAATGTCCAAAGATTGGCAGAGATCTATGGGTCTTCGCATCCAACCGAAGGTTGTGATTAATTTTTTGTGAGAGTGTTGTCCAGGATTTGCTCTGATTTTGACACTCGAAGACAACATTTGGAAGTGAGTTTTTGAGACCAACTGTCTGAGTCAGGCTGACCAATGAAGGACTACAGGCCTTAGTGTGTTGTACAGTGATTCATTTTCGCCCTTTTTACAAGAATGACACCATTGCTAACAAGAGGAGGGCTTGCAAACTTGAAATCAACTTGCTGTGTATTTAAAATGAAGACCAGAGAAGCTCACTCAGGAAGAATCTGGTAAGTGTAAGAAAAATGTCCAAGTTTACGAGCGTTAAGAAATAAGTTACAGTAGATGTTGGGATAGAGGAACGTTGTGGCAATGATATAGAATTTTTGGGATAGCATAATATGGCGGAATGGTCACTAATAATATTTCCTATATATAAGATTAGAGGGTAAATATTGAGGCAATTAAAAGACAATGATAACTTCAAAGCTTTGGTAAAGCAGGGACATTTTAAAAAAATGTGTCTGACATTCAATACTATGACTAAGCATCAGGGGAATTAACAAATGGGACTTTTATTCTCCAAAATACATGGCCCCACATTTGGCATGAATTTATAGTGTGTGAATAGACTTGTTTAAAGAATATATTTGTTTGGTCAATGTTTAACTTGAATATTTTGAAATAGTTAGTTTTACCAGGTTCGCAATTACCATGGAGACACTAAAATTAAGGTTTGATTGAAGTGCTGGTTGATTTCTTCCTCTCTACAAGTCTCTGAGAAGTTTGGGCTGTTTTGTTCTAAAATATTTCATATTTTTAAATACAAGAGGGTTTTGTGCCCTTTGCCTTGACCCTGTATTGCTATTGAAAAACTAAAGTGACAGCTGGTTGTTAATTCCGTGTGTTTCCCTGATTTACTGCAACACAGAGAGCACCATGGGAGCCCAATCTTTATAGAAATACAGGCTCACAGCAGACTCTGCATAGTCATGTTGGATTCGACATTTACCAAGCTTACATCTCATCAACAATTACCAAGCTAGACATCTGTTGTCCCATCACACCTTTGGTTTAAAAAGATGACAAGCAAAATAATACAAAAGCTAATGATGGGAGTAAAGAAAGAAAGAATGATGTATCTGTTCAACCACATGACATCTAATGCTCAATTACATGTCTCCTTTTTTTTCTGTCTGTGTTTAGGATGTGAACTTTATATAATGCCAGAGCGAACTGGATATGACAGCCCTTTGGATCTGACGTCATCAAACATGAGGTGCAGAGATGCCTCCGATCCACCGGAAGATTGTGGAGATCATTGTTGAGGTGTGTCGTCATGCTCAAAGCACATTGGAGATCTCGCCTGTGCCGTGCTCTGCTGTTTGGCTCATTACAATCTGAATTACTGAGCTACCCCCCTATGATCTCAATAACTAGTTTTGAATTTTTTCAGAAAGTCTGATGGTTAATTGATTACCCATCGCCTTTCCAAACAAGGTCCAGGGTACTGAAGAAGATAAACTTCATGAATAAGGTGAGGGCTCTCTGAGGCATTGCAGGGAGAGATAGTGTGGTCTATTTGACTGTTTCTATGCTCTGTCAAGTTGACTTCGACGATTGTTACCCTTTGTCACTCTGTTCTCCTCACCTGTGCTCGTCAGGGGTTCACTGTACTTGCCTGTTATAGTAATATTATATTAGTGATTAGTTCTTAAATGATGTCTAAGTGGAGGAAAGCTAGTGATTTTTCTGAGAAATGCATTTATGGCAATATGCACTTCCGGCTCTGTTTCTATGCACCTTTTAAACCTCCCTGTCTGTTTTGGAGAAAATGTTTTAGGCAAGAGTAACAAACCTACTTTGTAATTCCTACTGAGAAATGCATTCTGGGCATTATATATATATATACTTGCACTTCAGCTGTTCTATGCACTTTTACCTCCTTTTCGTCTGTTTTTGAGAAAATGTTTTTAGGCAAGAAACATAATTACTTTGGATTTTCGCAGTTAGAAACTATAATGAGATTCTGTGTAACGTAACCTTTAATGTGATTTACGTCTGCACTTTAAAGGGTATATGGTCGGTACTTTTGAACCTGGGGCCTTATTTTCTGTCATATGGTGTGCCTCTTAATCTACTAAACTGGTAGTTTTGTACGCTGTTCAGCAGACCATCGGAGATCGATGTATGGTGCTGTAACAGGCGTATCCATTATGACGGAGTATGTAAGGCGGGCAAAAGACAATACAGCCAGCTCTAAATGGAATGGAAGCTGTGCTACCGCCCCTGTTTAGCTCAGAGTGAGCTCAGGAGCTGCCGTGTTGTTATTACTTGATCCGGTTCACTTGGATCAGCTGGCTGCAGCGCCCCCGTCGATAGAGCGTATCCCAGGTGACCGGTGTTAAAAAAGCCTCAATAACGACGGCAACACCGCAACAACAAGCAGCTCTGAGCTAACGGGCGGTTAAGACGCGTCGCATGTCCTCATTCCTTCATTTATTTTTAAGGTTTGTTGTTATTAGACTTATGAGTTTTTTTAATTGTTAGAGCAGTAGTTGTCTGTGCCGAGCTATCTCCCTGTGTTACTATGCTGGTTAACTGGTCATATGATATACGCTCGATCTCGATGGTCTGAACAGCTTCAAAACTAACGCCGATCTTCTACTCACCAAAATGTGTACCAAATTATAGTAGATATAACAGGCACGCCCATGACAGAAATAAGGCCCCAGGTTCAAAAATACCGGAGACTATGACCTTTAAAAGGGACAGTTTGATTTGTTGCGCGAGCAAGGAGGCTATACAAGGGAAGTGAGGGTTTTTATATGTATTTGCAACTGTTTAAATAACTACATTGTTGTGAGTTGCTTGCAATTTATGCGACTAGCATAATCTCTGTCAGAATGCCAATTGCTGATGGTTGTTAAATAAAGGCATTCATTGATAAGGGTTTGATTCCCATTTTTAACATTATTTTTTTCTATTTACAGAGCAGCCATTTCACTAGGACAAATAAGAACTCAGTTACTGGAGTTTCTATTTAAGAAATTGTTGTGTTTAAGTGTGGAGTTTACTTAAGAATGTTATGTCCAAGTGTGTTCTCCATGCAACTATATCTTACTTAAAATTAACTTATCATAATGGTGTTCTTTTATCTACTTAACTTAATGAGTTGAACATGACATTATTTGTAGGTTCAATGTAAGAATAATCCATTATATAATTAACTAATATTTTATGAAATTGATGAATTATTACTCATCTCACTTATGTTGAATTTATTAAAGTTTATACACAACAAGTATTAAGTAGGTTTCAATGTGTAAAAATAATTCCCTAAAAATGAACTAATCTAGTTAAGTTGAATAATACTCCATTCACTTGGTGTATCATTTATTGTATTTTCATTTAGTACATATTAAAAAATAAAGAACCTTAGCTGGTTACTGAACACAGTTGCGTGGGAACCACTTGACATAACTTTTTTTAAGTAAATCCAAAAAGACATTTTTTGAGTGCATTTGGAAGTGTGGACCTACATTCGTTTGTGAGCAAAAAAAAAAATAATAAGATGTTTGTCAAAAGAATGATCTATCGTATCGCTCCTGAAAAGCCATTATGGAACGCATAAAACAAGAAATGTTTGGTATATTTCTGTTATTTTCAATGGCAAACACGTTGTGATTCCTAACCATACTAAATTGTTTTTTCTATGATGCCATTCTTCCCACCATATGGATAGATGTGGATATACATTCGATTTTAGCAAAAAAAAAAATCATTGTGTGGTGGGTCAAAAGATGATTTCTATCGCTACTGAAAAAGCACTTTTGGACGCATAAAACCAAGAAATGTTGGATATTTCTGGATTCCATTCAATAGCAACGGGTTACTATTCTCACCAAATGGTTTTTATGCCATTCTCCCACCATTTGGAAGTGGAATACATTTCGTTTTGAGCAAAAAAAAACATTGTTTTGTCAAAAAAGTGATTCTGTTGCTCTCTTCGAAAAGCATGTTTTGGACGCATAAAAAAAAGAAATGTTGATATTTCGTGTGTAATTCTATCAATGCCAAACGTGTTCCTTAAGCCATACCAAATTGTTTTTTATGCCATTTTCCACCATTTTGGAAGTGGATTCAGTCATTTTGAGCAAAAAAAAAACAACACATTGTTTGTCAAAAGTGACTTCTATCCCTCTGAAAAGCATGTTTGGACGCATAAAAACAAGAAATGTTTGATATTTCTGATAATTTCAATGCAAACCTGTTACTAAATCACCAAATGGTTATTATGCCATTTACACCATTTGGAAGTGCGACTACATTCGTTTTGAGCCAAAAAAAAAAAAAAAAAATTTTTGTCAAAAAGTGATCTATCGCTCTGAAAAGCATTATGGACGCATAAAAAACAAGAAATGTTGATATTTCTGGTCATTTCAATGCAAACGTCTTCCTAAGCATACCAAAATTGTTTTATATGCCATTTTCCACCATTTGGAAGTGGAATACATTCGTTTTTAGCAAAAAAAAAACATTGTTTGTCAAATGTGATTTGATCGCTCTGAAAGCATTTTGGACGCATAAAAACAAGAAATGTTGATATTTTCTGGTCATTTCAATGCAAACGTGTTCCTAAGCATTCCAAATTGTTGTTTTTTTTTGCTAAAAACGAATGTATTCCACTTCCAAATGTTGGATATTGGCATAAAAAACATTGATGGTCAAAAAGTGATCTATCGCTCTGAAAAGCATTATGGACGCATAAAAACAAGAAATGTTGATATTTCTGGTCATTTCAGTGCAAACGTCTTCCTAAGCATACCAAATTGTTTTATATGCCATTTTCCACCATTTGGAAGTGGAATACATTCGTTTTTAGCAAAAAAACCCCATTGTTTGTCAAATGTGATTTGATCGCTCTGAAAAGCATTTTGGACGCATAAAAACAAGAAATGTTGATATTTCTGGTCATTTCAATGCAAACGTGTTCCTAACCATACTAAATTGTTTTCTATGCCATTTTCCACCATATGGAAGTGGAATACATTCGTTTTTAGCAAAGAAAAAATCATTGTTTGTCAAAAAGCGATTCTGCCGCTCTGAAAAGCATGTTGGACGCATAAAAACAAGAAATGTAGATATTTCTGATAATTTCAATGCAAACGTGTTACTAATCTCACCAAATGGTTATTATGCCATTCTCCACCATTTGGAAGTGGACTACATTCGTTTTGAGCAAAAAAAAAAAATCATTGTTTGTCAAAAATTGATTCTATTGCTCTGAAAAGCATTTTGGACGCATAAAAACAAGAAATGCAGATATTTCTGATAATTTCAATGCAAACGTGTTCCTAACCATACTAAATTGTTTTCTATGCCATTTTCCACCATATGGAAGTGGAATACATTCGTTTTTAGCAAAAAAAAAATCATTGTTTGTCAAAAAGCGATTCTGCCGCTCTGAAAAGCATGTTGGACGCATAAAAACAAGAAATGTAGATATTTCTGATAATTTCAATGCAAACGTGTTACTAATCTCACCAAATGGTTATTATGCCATTTTCCACCATTTGGAAGTGGAATTCATTCGTTTTGGGCAAAAGAAAAAAACATTGTTTGTCAAAAAGTGATTCAATCACTCTGAAAAGCATGTTGGACGCATAAAAACAAGAAATGTAGATATTTCTGATAATTTCAATGCAAACGTGTTCCTAACCATACTAAATTGTTTTCTATGCCATTTTCCACCATTTGGAAGTGGAATACATTCGTTTTAGCCAACAAAAAAAAATCAATTGTTTGTCAAAAAGCCATTCTGTCGCTCTCTGAAAAGCATTTCGGACACATAAAAACAAGAAAATGTTGTATATATTTCTGTTTAATTTCAATGCAAACGTGTTACTAATCCCACCAAATCGTTATTATGCCATTCTCCACCATTTGAAAGTGGACTAGGCCTACATTCGTTTTGAGGAAAAGAAAAAAAAAAAGTTTGTCAAAAAGTGATTCTATCGCTCTGAAAAGCATTTTGGACGCATAAAAACAAGAAATGTTGGTATTTCTGTTAATTTCAATGCAAACGTGTTCGTTACCATACCAAATTGTTTTCTATGCCATTCTCCACCATTTGGAAGTGGAATACATTCGTTTTTAGGAGAAAAAAAAAACCATTGTTTGTCAAATGTGATTTGATCGCTCTGAAAAGCATTTTGGACGCATAAAAACAAGAAATGTTGATATTTCTGGTCATTTCAATGCAAACGTGTTCCTAAGCATTCCAAATTGTTTTTTTTTTTTTGCTAAAAACGAATGTATTCCACTTCCAAATGGTGGATATTGGCATAAAAAACATTGATGGTCAAAAAGTGATTATATCGCTCTGAAAAGCATTTTGGACGCATGAAAACAAGAAATGATGATATTTCTGTTAATTTCAATGCAAACGTGTTCCTAACCATACTAAATTGTTTTCTATGCCATTCTCCACCATATGGAAGTGGAATACATTCGTTTTTAGCAAAAAAAAATAATTAGTTTGTGTCAAAAAGCGATTCTGTCGCTCTGAAAAAGCATTTTGGACGCATAAAAACAAGAAATGTTGATATTTCTGTTAATTTCAATGCAAACGTGTTACTAATCCCACCAAATCGTTATTATGCCATTCTCCACCATTTGAAAGTGGACCACATTCGTTTTGAGCAAAAGAAAAAAAAAAAGTTTGGCAAAAAGTGATTCTATCCCTCTGAAAAGCATTTTGGACGTATAAAAACAAGAAATGTTGGTATTTCTGTTAATTTCAATGCAAACGTGTTACTAATCCCACCAAATCGTTATTATGCCATTCTCACACCTTTTGAAAGTGGACTACATTCGTTTTGAGCAAAAAGAAAAAAAAAAAATTGTTTGTCAAAAAGTGATTCCATCGCTCTGAAAGAGCATTTGGACGCATAAAAACAAGAAATGTTGATATTTTCTGGGTAATTACAATGCACAAACGTTGTTCCTAAGCATACCAAATTGTTGTTTTTTTTTTTGCTAACAATACACATGAATGGTAATTCCACTTCAACATGTGTTGGATATTGGCATAAAAAACATTGATGGTCAAAAAGTGATTATATCGCTCTGAAAAGCATTTTGGACGCATGAAAACAAGAAATGTATGATATTTCTGTTAATTTCAATGCAAACGTGTTACTAATCCCACCAAATCGTTATTATGCCATTCTCCACCATTTGAAAGTGGACTACATTCGTTTTTGAGCAAAAGAAAAAAAAAAAGTTTGTCAAAAAGTGGATTTCCATCGCTCTTCTGAAAAGCATTTTGGACGCATAAAAAAACAAGAAATGTTGGATATTTCTGTTAATTTCAATGCAAACGTGTTACTAATCCCACCAAATCGTTATTTATGCCATTCTCCACCATTGTGAAAGTGGAACTACATTCGTTTTGAGCAAAAAAAAAAAAAAAAAATTGTTGTCAAAAAGTGATTCCATCGCTCTGAAAAGCATTTTGGACGCATAAAAAACAAGAAATGTTGATATTTCTGGTATATATACAATGCAAACGTGTTCCAATAGCATACCCAAATTGTTGTTTTTTTGTTTTGCTCACCACGAAATGTATTTCACTTCCTATTGGAGCAAAAATGGAAAATATAAAAAAAATTGATTGGTCAAAAAAGTGATTATATCGCTCTGAAAAGCATTTTTGGACGCATGAAAACAAGAATGATGTATGATATTTCTGTTAATTTCAATGCAAACGTGTTCCTAACCATACTAAAATTGTTTTGTATGCCATTCTCCACCATATGGAAGTGGAACTAATATCGTTTTTAGCAAAAAAAAATATAATTGTTCGTCAAAAAGCGATTCTGTCGCTTCTGAAAAGCATTTTGGACGCACAAAAAACAAGAAATGTTGATTATTTCTGTTAATTACAATGCAAACGTGTTCCTAAATCCACCAAAAATTGTTTTTATTGCCAATTTTCCCCACATTTGGAAGTGGAATTCAGTCATTTTGAACAAAAAAAAAAAACAGTTTGTCAAAAAGTGATTCAATCCCTCTGAAAAGCATGTTGGACGCATAAAAACAAGAAATGTTGATATTTCTGATAATTTAAATGCAAACCTGTTACTAATGTCACCAAATGGTTATTATGCCATTTTACACCATTTGGAAGTGGACTACATTCGTTTTGAGCCAAAAAAAAAAAAAAAATGTTTGTCAAAAAGTGATCTATCGCTCTGAAAAGCATTATGGACGCATAAAAACAAGAAATGTTGATATTTCTGGTCATTTCAATGCAAACGTCTTCCTAAGCATACCAAATTGTTTTATATGCCATTTTCCACCATTTGGAAGTGGAATACATTCGTTTTTAGCAAAAAAAACAACATTGTTTGTCAAAAAGTGATTATATCGCTCTGAAAAGCATTTTGGACGCATAAAAACAAGAAATGTTGATATTTCTGGTCATTTCAATGCAAACGTGTTCCTAAGCATTCCAAATTGTTTGTTTTTTTTGCTAAAACCGATAAACGAATGTATTGCACTTCCAAATGTTGGATATTGGCATAAAAAACATTGATGGTCAAAAAGTGATTATATCGCTCTGAAAAGCATTTTGGACGCATGAAAAGAAGAAATGATGATATTTCTGTTAATTTCAATGCAAACGTGTTCCTAACCATACTAAATTGTTTTCTATGCCATTCTCCACCATATGGAAGTGGAATACATTCGTTTTTAGCAAAATTTTTTTATTGTTTGTCAAAAAGCGATTCTGTCGCTCTGAAAAGCATTTTGGACGCATAAAAACAAGAAATGTTGATATTTCTGGTCAATTTCAATGCAAACGTGTTTACTAATCCATACTAAATTGTTTTCTTATGCCATTTCTCCACCTTTTGGAAAGTGGAACTACATTCGTTTTTTAGCAAAGACAAAATTCATTGTTTGTCAAAAAGCGATTCTCTCGCTCTGAAAAGCATTTGTGGACGGCATAAAAAACAAGAAATGTAGATATTTCTGATCAATTTTAAATGCAAACGTGTTAACTTAATCATCCCCAAATTGTTTTTTATGCCATCTTTCCACCATTTGGAAGTGGAACTACATTCGTTTTTAGCAAAAAAAACAACAACTACTGTTGGTCAAAATGTGATTATGATATCGCTCTGAAAAGCATTTTGGACGCATGAAAAACAAGAAATGTTGATATTTCTGTCATTTCAATGCAAACGTGTTCTTAACCATACCAAATTGTTTTCTTGCCATTCTCTACACCATATGGAAGTGGAATAGGCACTTACAAATTCGTGGATATTAGCCATAAAACAAAATAAACAGTTTGTCAAAAAGTGATTCAATCCCTCTGAAAAGCATGTTGGACGCATAAAAACAAGAAATGTTGATATTTCTGATAATTTAAATGCAAACCTGTTACTAATGTCACCAAATGGTTATTATGCCATTTTACACCATTTGGAAGTGGACTACATTTGTTTTGAGCCAAAAAAAAAAAAAAAAAGTTTGTCAAAAAGTGATCTATCGCTCTGAAAAGCATTATGGACGCATAAAAACAAGAACTGTTGATATTTCTGGTAATTTCAATGCAAACGTGTTCCTAAGCTTACCATACCAAATTGTTTTCTATGCCATTTCATCCCACCATATGGAAGTGGACATACATATCGTTCTTTAGCAAAAGAAAAAATTATTGTTTTGTCAAAAAGTCGATTCCTGTCGCTCTGAAAAGCATTTTGGACGCATAAAAACGAAGAAATGTTCGTGATATTTCTGTTGATATTTTCAATGCAAACGTCGTTCACTAAATCCCACCAAATGGTTATTATGCCATTCTACACCCATTTTGGAAGTGGAACTACATTCGTTTTTGAGCAAAAAAAAAACACAACATTGTTTGATCAAAAAAGGGAATTCTATCGCTCTTGAAAAAGCATTTTGGTACGCATAAACAACAAGACAATGGTTGATATTTCTGGTCATTCACAATGCAAACGTGTTCCCTAAGCATTCCAAATTTGTTTTTATGCCAATATCCACCATTTGGAAGCTGGAATACATAGTCGTTCTTAGCAACAAAACAACAACATTTGCAGTTGGGTCAAAAGTGATTATATCCGCTTCTGAAAAGCATTTTGGACGCATAAAAACAAGAAATGTTGATATTTCTGGTCATTTCAATGCAAACGTGCTTACCTAATGTACCAAAATGTTATTATAGCCATTTTACACCCATTTGGAAGTGGACTACATTTGTTTTGAGCCAAAAAAAAAAAAAAAAAGTTTGTCAAAAAGTGATCTATCGCTCTGAAAAGCATTATGGACGCATAAAAACAAGAACTGTTGATATTTCTGGTAATTTCAATGCAAACGTGTTACTAAGCATACCAAATAGTTTTTTATGCCAATATCCACCATTTGGAAGTGGAATACATTCGTTTTTAGCAAAAAAAAACAAAACATTGTTCGTCAAAAGTGATTCTATCGCTCTGAAAAGCATTTTGGACGCATAAAAACAAGAAATGATATAACAAGATAATGTTGATATTGTGCTGTTATTTTCAATAGAAACGGGTTACTATTCTCACCAAATGGTTATTATGCCATTCTCCACCATTTGGAAGTGGAATACATTCGTTTTGAGCAAAAAAAAACCACATTGTTTGTCAAAAAGTGATTCTATCGCTCTGAAAAGCATTTTGGACGCATAAAAACAAGAAATGTTGATATTTCTGGTCATTTCAATGCAAACGTGTTCGTTACCATACCAAATTGTTTTCTATGCCATTCTCCACCATATGGAAGTGGAATACATTCGTTTTTAGCAAAAAAAAATTATTGTTTGTCAAAAAGCGATTCTGTCGCTCTGAAAAGCATTTTGGACGCATAAAAACAAGAAATGTTGATATTTCTGTTAATTTCAATGCAAACGTGTTACTAATCCCACCAAATCGTTATTATGCCATTCTCCACCATTTGAAAGTGGATTACATTCGTTTTGAGCAAAAGAAAAAAAAAAGTTTGTCAAAAAGTGATTCTATCGCGTTGGACGTATAAAAACAAGAAATGTTGATATTTCTGTTAATTTCAATGCAAAACGTGTTCGTTCACATACCAAATTGTTTCTATGCCATTTCTACACAATTTGGAAATGGCGGTACATTCCGTTTTTTAGCAACAAAACTAAAAAACACTGTTGTCAACCCGAGTGTATTTATCGCTACAACTGAAAAGTCATTTTGGACGCATAAAAAAAGAAATGTTGATATTTCTGTCATTTCCAATGCAAACGTCTTTCTAAGCATACCAAAATTGTTTTATATGCCATTATCCACCATATTGACAGTGGAAGATGCATTCCGTTTTTAGGCAAAAAAACCCATTGTTTGTCAACTGTGATTTGATCGCCTCTGAAAAGCAATTTTTGGACCGCATAAAAACAAGAAATGTTGATATTTCTGTTAATTTCAATGCGAAACTACCTGTGTTACTAATCCCACCAAATCGTTGTATTATGCCATTCTCACACCACATTGAAAGTGGACTACATATCATCCGTTCTTGAGCAAAAGAAAAAAAAAAGTATGTCAGAAACAGTTGATTCTATCGCTCTGAAAAAGCAATTTGGACGCATAAAGACAAGGAAATGTCTGGTATTCTGTTAATTTCAATGCAAACGTGTACTAATCCCACCAAATCGTTATTAATGCCATTCCTCATCCACCATACGCACAAGTGGATTACATTCGTTTTGAGCAAAAAGAAAAAAAAAAAAAGTTGTGTCAAAAAGTGATTCTATCGGCTCTGAAAAAGCACTAGGGACCATGAACAAGATAACTGTGTTGATATTTCTGTTAATTTCAATAGCGTAAACCGGTTACATATTTCTCACCCCCAAATATTTATTATGCCATTCTCCACGCTTTAGACAGTGCTGAGAATACATCTCGTTTGAGCCAAAAAAAAAAAAAGTTTTGTCAAAAGTGATTCTTATCGCTCTGGAAAAGCATTTGGACGCATAGCAAACAAGTAATGTTGATATATTTCTGGTCATTTCAATCAAACGTGTTCGTTACCATACCAAATTGTTTTATATGCCATCTTATCCACCATTTGAAGTGGAATACATCGTTTTTAGCAAAAAAAACCCATTGTTGTCAAATGTTGATTTGAGTCCGCCTCTGAAAAAGCGATTTTTGGACGGCATAAAAACAGAGAATCATGTTGATATTTCTGGTCATTTCAATGCAAACTGTCGTTCCTAAGCATTCCAAATTGTTTTCTATGCCATTCCCACCATTTTCGAACGTGGAAATCATTCGTTTTTAGCAAAAAAAACAACAACATTGTTTTATCAAAAGGGATTCTATTGCTCTGACAGCATGCGATTGGACGCATAAAAAACAAGAAATGTCGATATTTCTGGTCATTTCAATGCAAACTGTTCCAAAGCATACCAAATTGTTTTTTATGCCATTTCTCCACCATTTTGGAAATCGGAATATATTCGTTTTGAGCAAAAATAAATAAATAAAATTGTTTGTCAAAAAGTCTGATCTATCGCTCTGAAAAGCATTATGGACCGCATAAAAACAAGAAATGTTGAGATATTCTGTTACACTTTACATGCAGAATAACGTGCTTGCCATAACCATACTAAATTTTTTCTCTATGCCATCTCCACTATAGGAAGTGGACTACATTCCGATTGTAACAAAAAAAAATTCATCTGTTGGTCTAAACAGTGATTCTATCGCTCCTGAAAGCACTTTTGGACGCAACTAAAAACAAGAAAAAGGTTTGATATTTCTGTTAATTCAATAGAAACGGTGTTATATTCTCACCAAATATTATTAATTGCCATTCTCCACCATTTTAGAAGAGTGGAATACATTTCGATTTGAGCAAAAAAAAAAAAAAGTTTGTCAAAAAGTGATTCTATTCCGCTCTGAAAAAGCATTTTGGACGCATAAAAACAAGAAATGTTGATTCTTCTCTGTGTTCATTCAATGCAAACGTGTTCCGTTACGCATACGGTCAAATTGTTTCTATTGCCTATTCTCCACCATATGGAAGTGGAAATACATTCGTTTTTTAGCAAAAAATAATTATTGTTTGTCAAAAAGCGATTCTGTCGCTCCTGAAAGCACATTGGACGCATAAAAACAAGAAATGTTGATTATTCTGTTAATTTCAATGCAAACGTGTGTACAAAATCCCACCAAATGGTTATTATGCCATTTCTACACCTTTTGGAAGTGGACTACATTCCGTTTTGAGCAAAACAAAAAAAAACATTGTTTATCAAAAGGGGAATCTACTCGCTCTTGAAAAGAAGCATTTTGGACGCATAAAAACAAGAAAATTGTTGATATTTCTGGTTCATTTCAATGCAAACCGTGTTCCTAAGCATTCCAAATTGTTTTTTATGCCAATATCCACCATTTGGAAGTGGAATACATTCGTTCTTAGCAAAAAACAACAACATTGATGGTCAAAAAGTGATTATATCGCTCTGAAAAGCATTTTGGACGCATAAAAACAAGAAATGTTGATATTTCTGGTCATTTCAATGCAAACGTCTTCCTAAGCATACCAAATTGTTTTATATGCCATTTTCCACCATTTGGAAGTGGAATACATTCGTTTTTAGCAAAAAAAAACCATTGTTTGTCAAATGTGATTTGATCGCTCTGAAAAGCATTTTGGACGCATAAAAACAAGAAATGTTGATATTTCTGGTCATTTCAATGCAAACGTGTTCCTAAGCATTCCAAATTGTTTTTTATGCCAATATCCACCATTTGGAAGTGGAATACATTCGTTTTTAGCAAAAAAAAACAAAAACATTGTTTGTCAAAAGTGATTCTATCGCTCTGAAAAGCATTTTGGACGCATAAAAACAAGAAATGTTGATATTTCTGTTAATTTCAATGCAAACGTGTTACTAATCCCACCAAATCGTTATTATGCCATTCTATACACCTTTTTTGGAAGTGGACTACCATTTCGTTTTGAGCAGCAGAAAAACCAACAACATGTTTATCAAAAAGGGAATCTATCGCCCTGAAAGGCATTTTGGACGCATAAAAACAAGAAATGTTGATATTTCTGGTCATTTCAATGCAACGTGTTTCCTAAGCATTCCAAATAGGTTTTTTATGCCAATATCCCCCATTTGGAAGTGGAAATACATTCGTTTTTTAGCAAAAAAAAATTATTGTTTGTCAAAAGCGATTCTGTCGCTCTGAAAAGCATTTTTGACGCATTTAAAAACAAGAAAATGTTGATATTTTCTGTTAAATTTCAATGCAAACGTGTTACTAATCCACCAAATCGTTTTTATGCTATTCTCCACCATTGAAAGTGGATTACATTCGTTTTGAGCAAAAGAAAAAAAAAAAGTTTGTCAAAAAGTGAATTCTATCGCTCTGAATAAGCATTTTGGACGTATAAAAACAAGAAATGTTGATATATTCTGTTAATTTCAATGCAAACGTGTTTCGTTACCATACCAAATTGTTTCTATGCCAATCTCCACCATTTGGAAATGGGATACATTCGTTCTTAGCAAAACAAAAAACAGAACATGCTTGTCAAAAGTCGACCGCCACCGAGCTCCTGCTCCTGCCTATCGGGTGGGTCAACAGGTGTGGTTGTCCTCCAAGGATCTCCCCTTACTGACTGGCTCCAAGAAATTAACCCCTCGTTTTGTTGGTCCTTTTCCTATTGTTTCGGTCATCAACCCCTCTGCGGTCACTCTCAAGCTGCCTCCAGCCATGCGCGTTCACCCTACCTTCCATGTCTCTCGCCTTAAGCCAGTCTCCGTCTGCCCCTAAAACCAGGAACGTTGCCTTTCTCTGCTCATTTCATTGCCGACACCTGTTCCTTAAGCAGTCCGGTGGTGGTACATTCGTTGTGGGGCATATGCACCAGTTTGGAAGTGGAATACATACGTTTATGAGCAGAGAGAAAGGAGCTGGGATGTCGAAAATGTGATCCTCTATCGCTCTGACATCCGTGTTGGACGCATGGATACAAGAAATGTTGAGACCTAGTAGCTGCCTAGAGACGGGCCGTCGAGGGCGGGGTACTGCTGTTCACAGCAGTGTGCTGTGTTTTTCCACCTCCTGTCTGCCACTCCACGTGTATGCCTCAGTACCACACCTGACTTAATCTGCACTCATGCTCACCTCGTCTAAATCTCCGGAATAAACACCCCTCCATAAACCCTAGGTTCCCTGCGTCGGATTATGAGATCGTACTACCGCATTATTTTGTTATGTTACATGCCTGGCTCAAGTGTGTACAATCGGCTCTCTCGTCTCTTGTAGTTCTTGACCACTGCTCAACTCTGTTTTTCCTCTGCCTCCAGTTATCCGGATCCCTTCACTCCAGTTCGCCTGCCTCGCTCCTGCCCCGGCAACCTCATCCAATACCTGCCTCCTCGCCTCGTTCAATAAACCCTTTTTGCCTCAACTCAACTTCGTCTCCGTCTGCTCTTGGGTTCAGCATCGTTTAACCATAACAGAAATGTTCATATTTCTGGTAATTTCAATGCAAACGTGTTACTAATCCCACCAAATCGTTATTATGCCATTCTCCACCATTTGAAAGTGGACTACATTCGTTTTGAGCAAAAGAAAAAAAAAAAGTTTGTCAAAAAGTGATTCTATCGCTCTGAAAAGCATTTTGGACGTATAAAAACAAGAAATGTTGGTATTTCTGTTAATTTCAATGCAAACGTGTTCGTTACCATACCAAATTGTTTTCTATGCCATTCTCCACCATTTGGAAGTGGAATACATTCGTTTTTAGCAAAAAAAAACAAAACATTGCTTGTCAAAAGTGATTCTGTCGCTCTGAAAAGCATTTTGGACGCATAAAAACAAGAAATGTTGATATTTCTGTTAATTTCAATGCAAACGTGTTACTAATCCCACCAAATGGTTATTATGCCATTCTACACCTTTTGGAAGTGGACTACATTCGTTTTGAGCAAAAAAAAAAAACAACATTGTTTATCAAAAGGGAATCTATCGCTCTGAAAAGCATTTTGGACGCATAAAAACAAGAAATGTTGATATTTCTGGTCATTTCAATGCAAACGTGTTCCTAAGCATTCCAAATTGTTTTTTATGCCAATATCCACCATTTGGAAGTGGAATACATTCGTTTTTAGCAAAAAAAAATTATTGTTTGTCAAAAAGCGATTCTGTCGCTCTGAAAAGCATTTTGGACGCATAAAAACAAGAAATGTTGATATTTCTGGTCATTTCAATGCAAACGTCTTCCTAAGCATACCAAATTGTTTTATATGCCATTTTCCACCATTTGGAAGTGGAATACATTCGTTTTTAGCAAAAAAAAACCATTGTTTGTCAAATGTGATTTGATCGCTCTGAAAAGCATTTTGGACGCATAAAAACAAGAAATGTTGATATTTCTGGTTCATTTCAATGCAAACGTGTTCCTAAGCATCCAAATATTTTTTTATGCCATTCTCCACCATTTGGAAGTGGAATATATACGTTTTGAGCAAAAAAACAAAACGTTGTTGGTCAAAAAGTGATTGTGTATCGCCTTTGAAAAGCATTTTGGACGCATAAAAAACAAGAAATGTTGATATTTCTGTTAATTTCAATGCAAACGTGTTCCTAAGCATACCAAAATTGTTTATATGCCATTCTCCACCAGTTGGAAGTGGAATACATTCGTTTTGAGCAAAAAAAACACCATTGTTTGTCAAAAAGTGATTCTATCGCTCTGAAAAGCATTTTGGACGCATAAAAACAAGAAATGTTGGTATTTCTGTTAATTTCAATGCAAACGTGTTCGTTACCATACCAAATTGTTTTTCATTCCATTTTCCACCATTTGGAAGTGGAATACATTCGTTTTGAGCCAAAAAAAAAAATCATTGTTTGTCAAAAAGTGATTCTATTGCTCTGAAAAGCATTTTGGACGCATAAAAACAAGAAATGTTGATACTTCTGACAATTTAAATGCAAACATGGTACTAATCTCACCAAATGGTTATTATGCCATTTTCCACCATTTGGAAGTGGACTACATTCGTTTTGAGCAAAAAAAAAAAAAAGAAAAAAAGTTGGTCAAAAAGTGATTCTATCGCTCTGAAAAGCATTTTGGACGCATAAAAACAAGAAATGTTGGTATTTCTGTTAATTTCAATGCAAACGTGTTCGTTACCATACCAAATTGTTTTCTATGCCATTCTCCACCATTTGCAAGTGGAATACATTCGTTTTTAGCAAAAAAAAATAAATATTGTTTGTCAAAAGTGATTCTATCGCTCTGAAAAGCATTTTGGACGCATAAAAACAAGAAATGTTGATATTTCTGGTCATTTCAATGCAAACGTCTTCCTAAGCATACCAAATTGTTTTATATGCCATTTTCCACCATTTGGAAGTGGAATACATTCGTTTTTAGCAAAAAAAAACCATTGTTTGTCAAATGTGATTTGATCGCTCTGAAAAGCATTTTGGACGCATAAAAACAAGAAATGTTGATATTTCTGGTCATTTCAATGCAAACGTGTTCCTAAGCATTCCAAATTGTTTTTTATGCCAATATCCACCATTTGGAAGTGGAATACATTCGTTTTTAGCAAAAAAAAACAACATTGATGGTCAAAAAGTGATTATATCGCTCTGAAAAGCATTTTGGACGCATAAAAACAAGAAATGTTGATATTTCTGTTAATTTCAATGCAAACGTGTTACTAATCCTACCAAATGGTTTTCTATGCCATTCTCCACCATATGGAAGTGGAATTACATTCGTTTTTGAGCAAAAAGAAATAATATAGTTTGTCAAAAAGCGATTCTATCGCTCTTGAAAGCGCTTTTGGACGCATAAAAACAAGAAATGTTGATATTTCTGTTAATTTCAATGCAAAACGTGTTACTTATACATCCACCAAATTGTTTATCTATGCCATTCTCCACCATTTGGAAGAGTGGAATTACATTCGTTTTTGAGCAAAAAAAAAAAAAAATTGTTTGTCAAAAGGTGATTCTATCGCTCTGAAAAGCATTTTGGACGCATAAAAACAAGAAATGTTGATATTTCTGTGTCAATTTCAATGCAAACGTGTTCCGTAAGCCATACCAAATTGTTTTTATATGCCATTTCTCCACCATTTGGAAGTGGAATACATTCGTTTTTAGCAAAAAAAAAAACAATTGTTTGTCAAATGTGATTTGATCGCTCTGTAAAGCATTTTGGACGCATAAAAACAAGAAATGTTGATATTTCTGGTCATTTCAATGCAAACGTGTTCCTAAGCATTCCAAATTGTTTTTTATGCCATTCTCCACCATTTCGAAGTGGAATACATTCGTTTTTAGCAAAAAAAACAACAACATTGTTTATCAAAAGGGATTCTATCGCTCTGAAAAGCATTTTGGACGCATAAAAACAAGAAATGTCGATATTTCTGGTCATTTCAATGCAAACGTGTTCCAAAGCATACCAAATTGTTTTTTATGCCATTCTCCACCATTTGGAAATGGAATATATTCGTTTTGAGCAAAAAAAAAAAAAAAAAAATTGATGGTCAAAAAGTGATTATATCGCTCTGAAAAGCATTTTGGACGCATGAAAACAAGAAATGATGATATTTCTGTTCATTTCAATGCAAACGTGTTCCTAACCATACTAAATTGTTTTCTATGCCATTCTCCATCATATGGAAGTGGAATACATTCGTTTTTAGCAAAAAAAAATTATTGTTTGTCAAAAAGCGATTCTGTCGCTCTGAAAAGCATTTTGGACGCATAAAAACAAGAAATGTTGATATTTCTGTTAATTTCAATGCAAACGTGTTACTAATCCCACCAAATCCGTTATTATGCCATTCTCCACCATTTGAAAGTGGACTACATTCGTTTTGAGCAAAAGAAAAAAAAAAAGTTTGTCAAAAAGTGATTCTATCGCTCTGAAAAGCATTTTGGACGTATAAAAACAAGAAATGTTGGTATTTCTGTTAATTTCAATGCAAACGTGTTCGTTACCATACCAAATTGTTTTCTATGCCATTCTCCACCATATGGAAGTGGAATACATTCGTTTTTAGCAAAAAAAAATTATTGTTTGTCAAAAAGCGATTCTGTCGCTCTGAAAAGCATTTTGGACGCATAAAAACAAGAAATGTTGATACTTCTGACAATTTAAATGCAAACATGGTACTAATCTCACCAAATGGTTATTATGCCATTTTCCACCATTTGGAAGTGGACTACAATCGTTTTGAGCAAAAAAAAAAAAAAAAAAGTTGGTCAAAAAGTGATCTATCTCGCTGAAAAGCATTATGGACGCATAAAAACAAGAAATGTTGATATTTCTGGTAATTTCAATGCAAACGTGTTACTAAGCATACCAAATAGTTTTTTAGGCCAATATCCAAAATTTGGAAGTGGAATACATTCGTTTTTAGCAAAAAAAACAACATTGATGGTCAAAAAGTGATTATATCGCTCTGAAAAGCATTTTGGACGCATAAAAACAAGAAATGTTGATATTTCTGGTCATTTCAATGCAAACGTGTTCCTAAGCATTCCAAATTGTTTTTTATGCCATTCTCCACCATTTGGAAGTGGAATGCATTCGTTTTGAGCAAAAACAACAACATTGTTGGTCAAAAATTTATTCTATCGCTCTGAAAAGCACTTTGGACGCATAAAAACAAGAAATGTTGATATTTCTGTTAATTTCAATGCAAACGTGTTCCTAAGCATTCCAAATTTTTTTTTATGCCATTCTCCACCATTTGGAAGTGGAATATATTCGTTTTGAGCAAAAAAAACAAAACGTTTGTCAAAAAGTGATTGTATCGCTTTGAAAAGCATTTTGGACGCATAAAAACAAGAAATATTGATATTTCTGTTAATTTCAATGCAAACGTGTTCCTAAGCATTCCAAATTGTTTTCTATGCCATTCTCCACCATTTGGAAGTGGACTACATTCGTTTTGAGCAAAAAAAAAAAAAAAAAAGTTTGTCAAAAAGTGATCTATCGCTCTGAAAAGCATTATGGACGCATAAAAACAAGAAATGTTGATATTTCTGGTCATTTCAATGCAAACGTGTTCCTAAGCATTCCAAATTGTTTTATATGCCATTCTCCACCAGTTGGAAGTGGAATACATTCGTTTTGAGCAAAAAAACCCCATTGTTTGTCAAAAAGTGATTCTATTGCTCTGAAAAGCATTTTGGACGCATAAAAACAAGAAATGTTCATATTTCTGGTAATTTCAACGCAAACGTGTTCCTAAGCATACCAAATTGTTTTTCATTCCATTTTCCATCATTTGGAAGTGGAATACATTCGTTTTGAGCAAAAAAAAAAAATCATTGTTTGTCAAAAAGTGATTCTATTGCTCTGAAAAGCATTTTGGACGCATAAAAACAAGAAATGTTGACATTTCTGACAATTTAAATGCAAACATGGTACTAATCTCACCAAATGGTTATTATGCCATTTTCCACCATTTGGAAGTGGAAACTACATTCGTTTTGAGCAAAAAAAAAAAAAGAAAAAAGTTGGTCAAAAAGTGATTCTATCGCTCTGAAAAGCATTTTTGGACGCATAAAAACAAGAAATGTTGGTATTTCTGTTAATTTCAATGCAAACGTGTTCGTTACCATACCAAATTGTTTTTTATGCCATTCTCCACCATTTGGAAGTGGAATACATTCGTTTTTAGCAAAAAAAAAAAAATATTGTTTGTCAAAAAGTGATTCTATCGCCTCTGAAAAGCATTTTTGGACGCATAAAAACAAGAAATGTTGATATTTCCTGGTCATTTCAATGCAAACGTCTTCCTAAAGCATACCAAATTGTTTTTATATGCCATTTTCCACCATTTGGAAGTGGAATACATTCGTTTTTAGCAAAAAAAAAAACCATTGTTTGTCAAAATGTGATTCTGATCGCTCTGAAAAGCACTTTGTTGGACGCATAAAAACAAGAAATGTTGATATTTTCTGGTCATTTCAATGCAAACGTGTTCCTAAGCATTCCAAATTGTTTTTTTATGCCAATTCCACCATTTGGAAGTGGAATACATTCGTTTTTAGCAAAAAACAACAACAATTGATTGTGTCAAAAAGTGATTATATCGCTCTGAAAAGGCATTTTTGGACGCATGAAAACAAGAAATGATGATATTTCTGTTTAATTTCAATGCAAACGTGTTCCTAACCATACTAAATTGTTTTCTATGCCATTCTCCACCCATATGGAAGTGGAATACATTCGTTTTTAGCAAAAAAAAATTATTGTTTGTGTCAAAAAGCGATTCTGTCGCTCTGAAAAGCATTTTGGACGCATAAAAACAAGAAATTGTTGATATTTCTGTTAATTTCAATGCAAACGTGTTTACTAATCCCACCAAATCGTTATTTATGCCCATTCTCCACCATTTGAAAGTGGACTACATTCGTTTTGAGCAAAAGAAAAAAAAAAAGTTTGTCAAAAAGTGATTCTATCGCTCTGAAAAGCATTTTGGACGCAATAAAAACAAGAAATGTTGGTATATTTTCTGTTAATTTCAATGCAAACGTGTTCGTTAACCATACCAAATTGTTTTCTATGCCATTCTTCCACCATTTGGAAGTGGAATACATTCGTTTTTAGCAAAAAAAAAAAACATTGTTTGTCAAAAGTGAATTCTATCGCTCTGAAAAGCATTTTGGGACGCATAAAAAACAAGAAATTGTTTGATATTTCTGGTCATTTCAATGCAAACGTGTTCCTAAGCAATACGCAAATTGTTTTTATATGCCATTTCTCCACATTTGAAAGTGGAATACATTCGTTTGTTGAGCAAAAAAACCCATTGTTTGTCAAAATAGTGATCTTGATCGCTCTGAAAAGCATTTTGGACGCATAAAAACAAGAAACTGGTTCATATTTCTGGTAATTTCAACGCAAACGTGTTCCTAAGCATTACCAAAATTGTTTTTATATGCCATTTTCACCATCATTGGAAGTGGAATACATTCGTTTTGAGCAAAAAAAAAAATCATTGTTTGTCAAAAAGTGATTTCTATTGCTCTGAAAAGCATTTTGGGACGCATAAAAAACAAGAAATGTTGACATATTTCTGATAAATTTCAATGCAAACATGGTTTACTAACTCATACCAAATTGTTATTCTATGCCATTTTCCCACCATATTGGAAGTGGACTACATTCGTTTTGTAGCAAAAAAAAAAAATTGTTTGTCAAAAAGTGCGATTCTATCGCTCTGAAAAGCATTTTGGACGCATAAAAACAAGAAATGTTGATATTTCTGTTAATTTTCAATGCAAACGTGTTTCTAATCCATACCAAATTGTTTTTCTATGCCATCTCTCACCATTTGGAAAGTGGAATACATTCGTTTTTAGCACAAAAAAAAACAAAAATTGTTGTGTCAAAAAGTGATTCTAATCGCTCTGAAAAGCATTTTGGGACGCATAAAAACAAGAAATGTTGATATTTCTGGTCATTTCCAATGCAAACGTCTTCCTAAGCATACCAAATTGTTTTTAATATGCCATTTTTCCACCATTTGGAAGTGGAAATACATTCGTTTTTAGCAAAAAAAAAAACAAGTGTTTGCGTGTCAAATAGTGATTCATGATCGGCTCTGAAAAGCATTTTGGACGCATAAAAACAAGAAATGTTGATATTTCTAGGTCATTTCAATGCAAAACGTCTTCCTAAGGCATTACCAAATTGTTTTATATGCCATTTTTCCACCATTTGGAAGTGGAATACATTCGTTTTTAGCACAAAAAAAAAACCCATTTGTTTGTCAAATGTGATTCGATCGCTCTGAAAAGCATTTTGGACGCATAAAAAACAAGAAATGTTGATATTTCTGGTCATTTCAATGCAAACGTGTTCTAAGCATTCCAAATTGTTTTTTATGCCAATATCCACCATTTGGAAGTGGAAATACATTCGTTTTTAGGCAAAAAAAACACAAAACATTGATGGTCAAAAAGTGATTATATCGCTCTGAAAAGCATTTTGGACGCATGAAAAACAAGAAATGATGATGATATTCTGTTAATTTCAATTGCAAACGTGTTCCTAAACCATACTAAATTGTTTTTCTATGCCATTCTCCACCATATGGAAGTGGAATACATTCGTTTTTAGCAAAAAAAATATCATTGTTTGGTCAAAAGCTGAATTCTATCGCTCTGAAAAGCATTTTGGACGCATAAAAACAAGAAATGTTGATATATTTCTGTTAATTTCAATAGCAAACCGTGTTACTAATCCCACCAGCAAATCGTTATTATGCCATTTTCCACCATTTAGAAAGTGGAACTACATTCGTTTTGAGCACAAAGAAAAAAAAAAAGTTTGTCAAAAAGCGATTCTATCGCTCTGAAAAGCATTTTGGACGTATAAAAAACAAGAAAGTTGGTATTTTCTGTTAATTTCAATGCAAACGTGTTCGTTACCATACCCAAATTGTTTGTCTATGCCATTCTCACACATTTGGAAGTGGAATACCATTCGTTTTTAGCAAAAAAAAAAAAACATTGCTTGTCAAAAGTGATTCTATCGCTCTGAAAAGCCATTTTGGACGCCATAAAAACAAGAAAAGTTGGATATTTCTGGTCACTTCAATGCCAAACGTCTTCCTATAGCATACCAAATTGTTTTATATTGCCATTTTCCACAATTTGGAAGTGGAATACATTCGTTTTTAGCAAACAAAAAAACCATTGTTTGTCAATGTGATTCTATCGCTCTGAAAAGCATTTTGGACGCATAAAAACAAGAAATGTTGGATATTCTGGTCATTTCAACTGCAAACGTCTTCCTAAGCATACCAAATTGTTTTTATATGCCATTTTCCACCATTTGGAAGTGGAATACTATTCGTTTTTAGCAAAAAAAAACCCATTGTTTGTTCAAAATTGAATTTGATCGCTCTGAAAAGCGCATTTGGACGCATAAAAACAAGAAATTGTCGATATTTTGGTCATTTTATTGCAATCGTGTTTCCTAAGCATTAACCAATTGTTTTTTATGCCAATATCCACCATTTTGGAAGTGGAATACATTCGTTTTTAGCAAAAAAAAAAAAAACATAGATGGTCAAAAAGTGTTATCATATCGATCTGAAAAGCATTTTTGGACGCATGAAAACAAGAAACATGATGATATTTCTGTTTAATTTCATTGCAAACGTGTTCCTAACCATACTAAATTGTTTTCTATGCCATTCTCCACCATATGGAAGTGGAATACATTCGTTTTTAGCAAAAAAAAATTATTGTTTGTCAAAAAGCGATTCTGTCGCTCTGAAAAGCATTTTGGACGCATAAAAACAAGAAATGTTGATATTTCTGTTAATTTCAATGCAAATATGTTACTAATCCCACCAAATCGTTATTATGCCATTCGCCACCATTTGAAAGTGGACTACATTCGTTTTGAGCAAAAGAAAGAAAAAAAAGTTTGTTAAAAAGTGATTCTATCGCTCTGAAAAGCATTTTGGACGTATAAAAACAAGAAATGTTGGTATTTCTGTTAATTTCAATGCAAACGTGTTCGTTACCATACCAAATTGTTTTCTATGCCATTCTCCACCATTTGGAAGTGGAATACATTCGTTTTTAGCAAAAAACAAACAAACATTGCTTGTCAAAAGTGATTCTATCGCTCTGAAAAGCATTTTGGACGCATAAAAACAAGAAAAGTTGATATTTCTGGTCACTTCAATGCAGTGGCGTGTCTAGCATTTTTTTCTCAGGGGGGCCAGCTCGGGGCACAGACTGTGGAAGGGTGGCACACTGAAATGACATTTTTTTTTTAAAAAAAATGCCCCACAGTCTAGATCATAATAAACAGTAAGGCTCAAGGTATGTGTTTCACTAACTTACAGAGACAGAAACCACCAGTTGTGTATAGTTTATGAACGACTTTATTGCAACATAACGCAACCTAACATAAATACAACAAACACACAATTAATCCAAATACAAATATACACCAAAGCACTAAGTCTGCCTGAAACATGTGCCATTAAATATGAGAAACAAAGTTACAAATAATTTCAATTATGTTACAGAATATGAATCCTTGCTGCAACCCCATTGCATCTCCCTGACATCACTGCTGCCCCATCATAACCTTGACCTACAAGATTAGACTTGTAATCAAGGCCATATCTTTCCAGACACTGTATTATATTCTTACTGAGTCCTGCTGCATCTAATTCACTGGCTCTCTGGAAATCTATGAAGCTCTCGTGAACTGCACCATTGTAATAGTACCTCAGTACTAATGACAGTTGTTCACTTTTCTTTAGATCTTTTGTTTCATCTGCAATAATAGAAAAAACCTCACTCTCCTTGCCTTCCTGTATTATGGAATTCCGGACCATATCTGACAGGCATTCCAAATTTTTATTCTGGATGGTGTTACTGAGAGATATTTTAGCATTGCCTGATGCATTCATTTTTTTTGGCAATCAGTGGATTGTGTCTTGCAATCAACTCAATCAGTTCGAGGAATTTTCCTTTGTTTTGGTGAGCCTTCAGTTTCAACGTGTCCGCCCTTTGAGCAATGTTCTGCATGGCTGTAAGCAACGAAGCACTCTCAGCAATTGTTTTTATGTAATGTCCGGTTTTCCTCACTTTTTTTTATAGGCTAGGCTGGTGTCCAAAGCATCTTCGTATAGAGTATCTGTGAGAATATTTTTTTGAATTCACTCCAAGCAAACATGGCATTTAACATGCCCTTCTGATTTCTCATGCCATTTAAACCCCCATCTTTTGTACATGGCCTTTTTCCAATTGGAGTAACTTCCCTGTGCTGTAAAGGGTGTGTCAGGGGTGGTCGGCACACGCTAAGTGTCTGCATGCAAAGCAATAGGCAGAGTCATGAATTTTCTGAGTACTCCAACCATGTGATTGTGTGAACCATGAATTGTTGAAGGCTCTCTTTTCTATCCCTCCCCTGGCACTGTCCGTGATACACCCTCAGGAAAGGCTGTGTTGGTCCCATCTGCTGAACACCGGGATATGTCTTGGAAAGAGAAGGGGAACAAGAAATACATTTTTAGACTATTCGCATAATACATGACTTTTCATTTATAATACACCATGTAGAGATTCAGTGATATTCAATAACAATCTTGTGAACAAAAAGCTGGGTCTCCAGTTGGAGTAATGAACTAGACTTGATCATCATTGATAGATGATTTGTTTAAGTTTTTCTAAAATCTTAAAGAAAAAGAGATAAAATACCCAGCTGGTGGGATGGTGTGGGGTTATGAAGCATGGGGGAGGCCTCTTCAGGGTCACTGCAGCTTTTCACCATGAGACCCCTGTTGGCTCACATCCTCGTGATCCAACTGATCACTGGGGGAAATGTCTGATCACACAAAGAAATAGTAAATTATTGTATCAAGAAGCTATTTAAACACACTCTTTTCATTTAATTACTTAGGGTTATCCATTATGACTTAAATATTTAGCCTACCTGCAGAATGCTGAATTGCAGATGATGGGCCCTCAACCTCATCATTGTGCAAAGTTCCTGGGAAATGTTGCATCAGTTACTCCAGATGTCAATACAAGTATAACATCAACTGAACTTTTTATACCTATTCAAATGTGATCAATTTTAAAGACATCCTGCCTTTCTTGACATTGTGGGAATATCCTGTTCAGTTCATTTAAAGTCCTTATGCTACATGCTACTAGTCTATCCTTTCCTATATGATGGATAGACAGATAGATAAATTCAACTTAGCTCATAAAAACAACAACCATACTTCCTCTCATCAACAATAAATAGTATTAAAATAGACGTAAAGTAATAAAACAGAATTTAAATAATAATTCTGATTAAATTAAAACTGCCCATTCCACAGTCCATCCCAATTGTGGCAGAGGTGGTAAGTGAGTCTGAGTGTGACTGATTCAGGATGCAGTGATTGATACCTTGATCACCATTATCTGCAGCCTTTTTTTTCTTAACTGTGAAAAAGGTCTCAATATTTTGAGTCCTTTTCATCCTGCCGTTTTCTCTCCCCCTATCACTGTCTGCTGAAGAAATCATGCATATTGTTTGGTTAGAAATAATATTAAGTCAGAAAATCACTTTCCTTAAACTGAAACACACAGGACAGGTATCATGCAACTCTATCATCCTCTAAGATATCTTGTTTGCACATGTGTATGAAATAAATATTTTTAAGACTAAAAACAAGCTAACGCTAAATGGCTATGCTCCTCTCTAGAAAAGCCTCCACACTTAGCTAGCGCACTATGCTAACGACTTATAGGACTTACTTATCAACTTAATTTAAACATTTATAAATCATATAACACTACACATTGTGGGCGACTGTTAACTTACCCTCGTTTTCTCCTTTTCAGAGATGAAATCGAATCAAATGCATGAGAGTTGAAGTGCAAAGAGTAGCTCGTATATTTTTGAATTTCGATCCGCCGGACAAACTGATTGGCAGCTCTGGTGGGGGGGCAGGCGGGGTGGCCAATCATATTTCAGGGGTAGCCGGTGCCACCCCCAGCCACCCCGGTGGCCACGCCCCTGCTTCAATGCAAACGTCTTCCTAAGCATACCAAATTGTTTTATATGCCATTTTCCACAATTTGGAAGTGGAATACATTCGTTTTTAGCAAAAAAAAACCATTGTTTGTCAAATGTGATTCTATCGCTCTGAAAAGCATTTTGGACGCATAAAAACAAGAAATGTTGATATTTCTGGTCATTTCAAATGCAAAAATAAACATTGTTTGTCAAATGTGATTTGATAGCTCTGAAAAGCATTTTGGACGCATAAAAACAAGAAATGTTGATATTTCTGGTCATTTCAATGCAAATGTGTTCCTAAGCATTCCAAATTGTTTTTTATGCCAATATCCACCATTTGGAAGTGGAATACATTCGTTTTTAGCAAAAAACAACAACATTGATGGTCAAAAAGTGATTATATCGCTCTGAAAAGCATTTTGGACGCATGAAAACAAGAAATGATGATATTTCTGTTAATTTCAATGCAAACGTGTTCCTAACCATACTAAATTGTTTTCTATGCCATTCTCCACCATATGGAAGTGGAATACATTCGTTTTTAGCAAAAAAAAATTATTGTTTGTCAAAAAGCGATTCTGGCGCTCTGAAAAGCATTTTGGACGCATAAAAACAAGAAATGTTGATATTTCTGTTAATTTCAATGCAAACGTGTTACTAATCCCACCAAATCGTTATTATGCCATTCTCCACCATTTGAAAGTGGACTACATTCGTTTTGATCAAAAGAAAGAAAAAAAAGTTTGTCAAAAAGTGATTATATCGCTCTGAAAAGCATTTTGGACGTATAAAAACAAGAAATGTTGGTATTTCTGTTAATTTCAATGCAAACGTGTTCGTTACCATACCAAATTGTTTTCTATGCCATTCTCCACCATTTGGAAGTGGAATACATTCGTTTTTAGCAAAAAAAAAAAACAACATTGTTTGTCAAAAGTGATTCTATCGCTCTGAAAAGCATTTTGGACGCATAAAAACAAGAAATGTTGATATTTCTGGTCATTTCAATGCAAACGTCTTCCTAAGCATACCAAATTGTTTTTATGCCATTTCCACCATTTGGAAGTGGAATACATTCGTTTTTAGCAAAAAAAACCATTGTTTGTCAAATGTGATTTATGCTCTGAAAAGCATTTTGGACGCATAAAAACAAGAAATGTTGATATTTCTGGTCATTTCAATGCAAACGTGTTCCTAAGCATTCCAAATTGTTTTTTATGCCAATATCCACCATTTGGAAGTGGAATACATTCGTTTTTAGCAAAAAAAAACAACATTGATGGTCAAAAAGTGATTATATCGCTCTGAAAAGCATTTTGGACGCATAAAAACAAGAAATGATGATATTTCTGTTAATTTCAATGCAAACGTGTTCCTAACCATACTAAATTGTTTTCTATGCCATTCTCCACCATATGGAAGTGGAATACATTCGTTTTTAGCAAAAAAAAAATTATTGTTTGTCAAAAAGCGATTCTGTCGCTCTGAAAAGCATTTTGGACGCATAAAAACAAGAAATGTTGATATTTCTGTTAATTTCAATGCAAACGTGTTACTAATCCCACCAAATCGTTATTATGCCATTCTCCACCATTTGAAAGTGGACACATTCGTTTTGAGCAAAAGAAAAAAAAAAAGTTTGTCAAAAAGTGATTCTATCCTCTGAAAAGCATTTTGGACGATAAAAACAAGAAATGTTGGTATTTCTGTTAATTTCAATGCAAACGTGTTCGTTACCATACCAAATTGTTTTCTATGCCATTCTCCACCATTTGGAAGTGGAATACATTCGTTTTTAGCAAAAAAAAAAAAAACATTGCTTGTCAAAAAGTGATTCTATCGCTCTGAAAAAGCATTTTTGGACGCCATAAAAACAAGAAAAGTTGATATTTCTGGTCACTTCAATGCAAACGTCTTCCTAAGCATACGAAATTGTTTTATATGCCATTTTCCACCATTTGGAAGTGGAATACATTCGTTTTTAGCAAAAAAAAACCATTGTTTGTCAAATGTGATTTGATCGCTCTGAAAAGCATTTTGGACGCATAAAAACAAGAAATGTTGATATTTCTGGTCATTTCAATGCAAACGTGTTCCTAAGCATTCCAAATTGTTTTTTATGCCAATATCCACCATTTGGAAGTGGAAATACATTCGTTTTTTAGCAAAAAAAAAAAACATTGATGGTCAAAAAGATTATTATATCGCTCTGAAAAGCATTTTGGACGCATAAAAACAAGAAATGATGATATTTCTGTTAATTTCAATGCAAACGTGTTCCTAACCATACTAAATTGTTTTCTATGCCATTCTCCACCATATGGAAGTGGAATACATTCGTTTTTAGCAAAAAAAAATTATTGTTTGTCAAAAAGCGATTCTGTCGCTCTGAAAAGCATTTTGGACGCATAAAAACAAGAAATGTTGATATTTCTGTTAATTTCAATGCAAACGTGTTACTAATCCCACCAAATCGTTATTATGCCATTCTCCACCATTTGAAAGTGGACTACATTCGTTTTGAGCAAAAGAAAAAAAAAAAGTTTGTCAAAAAGTGATTCTATCGCTCTGAAAAGCATTTTGGACGCATAAAAACAAGAAATGTTGGTATTTCTGTTAATTTCAATGCAAACGTGTTCGTTACCATACCAAATTGTTTTCTATGCCATTCTCCACCATTTGGAAGTGGAATACATTCGTTTTTAGCAAAAAAAAAAAACAACATTGTTTGTCAAAAGTGATTCTATCGCTCTGAAAAGCATTTTGGACGCATAAAAACAAGAAATGTTGATATTTCTGGTCATTTCAATGCAAACGTCTTCCTAAGCATACCAAATTGTTTTATATGCCATTTTCCACCATTTGGAAGTGGAATACATTCGTTTTTAGCAAAAAAAACCCATTGTTTGTCAAATGTGATTTGATCGCTCTGAAAAGCATTTTGGACGCATAAAAACAAGAAATGTTGATATTTCTGGTCATTTCAATGCAAACGTGTTCCTAAGCATTCCAAATTGTTTTTTATGCCAATATCCACCATTTGGAAGTGGAATACATTCTTTTTTAGCAAAAAAAAACAACATTGATGGTCAAAAAGTGATTATATCGATCTGAAAAGCATTTTGGACGCATGAAAACAAGAAATGATGATATTTCTGTTAATTTCAATGCAAACGTGTTCCTAACCATACTAAATTGTTTTCTATGCCATTCTCCACCATATAGAAATGGAATACATTCGTTTTTAGCAAAAAAAAAATTATTGTTTGTCAAAAAGCGATTCTGTCGCTCTGAAAAGCATTTTTGGACGCATTAAAAACAAGAAATGATGATATTTCTGTTAATTTCAATGCAAACGTGTTACTAATCCCACCAAATCGTTATTATGCCATTCTCCACCATTTGAAAGTGGGACTACATTCGTTTTGAGCAAAAGAAAAAAAAAAAGTTTTGTCAAAAAGTGATTCTATCGCTCTGAAAAGCATTTTGGACGTATAAAAACAAGAAATGTTGGTATTTCTGTTAATTTCAATGCAAACGTGTTCGTTACCATACCAAATTGTTTTCTATGCCATTCTCCACCATTTGGAAGTGGAATACATTCGTTTTTAGCAAAAAAAAAAAAAACATTGCTTGTCAAAAGTGATTCTATCGCTCTGAAAAGCATTTTGGACGCATAAAAACAAGAAAAGTTGATATTTCTGGTCACTTCAATGCAAACGTCTTCCTAAGCATACGAAATTGTTTTATATGCCATTTTCCACCATTTGGAAGTGAATACATTCGTTTTTTAGCAAAAAAAAACCATTGTTTGTCAAATGTGATTTGATCGCTCTGAAAAGCATTTTGGACGCATAAAAACAAGAAATTGTTGATATTTCTGGTCATTTCAATGCAAACGTGTTCCTAAGCATTCCAAATTGTTTTTTATGCCAATATCCACCATTTGGAAGTGGAATACATTCGTTTTTAGCAAAAAAAAAACAACAATTGATGGTCAAAAAGTGATTATATCGCTCTGAAAAGCATTTTGGACGCATGAAAACAAGAAATGATGATATTTCTGTTAATTTCAATGCAAACGTGTTCCTAACCATACTAAATTGTTTTCTATGCCATTCTCCACCATATGGAAGTGGAATACATTCGTTTGTAGCAAAAAAAAATTATTGTTTGTCAAAAAGCGATTCTGTCGCTCTGAAAAGCATTTTGGACGCATAAAAACAAGAAATGTTGATATTTCTGTTAATTTCAATGCAAACGTGTTACTAATCCCACCAAATCGTTATTATGCCATTCTCCACCATTTGAAAGTGGACTACATTCGTTTTGAGCAAAAGAAAAAAAAAAAAGTTTGTCAAAAAGTGATTCTATCGCTCTGAAAAGCATTTTGGACGTATAAAATCAAGAAATGTTGGTATTTCTGTTAATTTCAATGCAAACGTGTTCGTTACCATACCAAATTGTTTTCTATGCCATTCTCCACCATTTGGAAGTGGAATACATTCGTTTTTAGCAAAAAAAAAAGAAAACATTGTTTGTCAAAAGTGATTCTATCGCTCTGAAAAGCATTTTGGACGCATAAAAACAAGAAATGTTGATATTTCTGGTCATTTCAATGCAAACGTGTTCCAAAGCATACCAAATTGTTTTTTATGCCATTCTCCACCATTTGGAAGTGGAATATATTCGTTTTGAGCAAAAAAAAAAAAACGTTTGTCAAAAAGTGATTGTATCTCTTTGAAAAGCATTATGCATTAAACGTAAAGCATTAAACGTGTTCCTAACCATACTAAATTCTTTTCTATGCCATTCTCCACCATATGGAATTGGAATACATTTGTTTTTAGCCAAAAAAAATTATTGTTTGTCAAAAAGCGATTCTGTCGCTCTGAAAAGCATTTTGGACGCATAAAAACAAGAAATGTTGATATTTCTGGTCATTTCAATGCAAACGTGTTCCTAAGCATTCCAAATTGTTTTTTATGCCAATATCCACCATTTGGAAGTGGAATACATTCGTTTTTAGCCAAAAAAAACAACATTGATGGTCAAAAAGTGATTATATCGCTCTGAAAAGCATTTTGGACGCATGAAAACAAGAAATGATGATATTCTGTTAATTTCAACGCAAACGTGTTCTTAACCATACTAAATTGTTTTCTATGAAGTTTGTCAAAAAGTGATTCTATCGCTCTGAAAAGCATTTTGGACGCATGAAAACAAGAAATGTTGATATTTCTGTTAATTTCAATGCAAACGTGTTACTAATCCCACCAAATCGTTATTATGCCATTCTCCACCATTTGAAAGTGGACAACATTCGTTTTGAGCAAAAGAAAAAAAAAAAGTTCGTCAAAAAGTGATTCTATCGCTCTGAAAAGCATTTTGGACTTATAAAAACAAGAAATGTTGGTATTTCTGTTAATTTCAATGCAAACGTGTTCGTTACCATTACCAAATTGTTTTCTATGCCATTCTCCACCATTTGGAAGTGGAATACATTCGTTTTTAGCAAAAAAAAAAAAAACATTGTTCGTCAAAAGTGATTCTATCGCTCTGAAAAGCATTTTGGACGCATAAAAACAAGAAATGTTGATATTTCTGGTCATTTCAATGCAAACGTCTTCCTAAGCATACCAAATTGTTTTATATGCCATTTTCCACCATTTGGAAGTGGAATACATTCGTTTTTAGCAAAAAAAAAACATTGTTTGTCAAATGTGATTTGATCGCTCTGAAAAGCATTTTGGACGCATAAAAACAAGAAATGTTGATATTTCTGGTCATTTCAATGCAAACGTGTTTCCTAAGCATTCCAAATTGTTTTTTATGCCATTATCCACCATTTGGAAGTGGAATACATTCGTTTTTTAGCAAAAAAACAACAACATTGTGGTCAAAAAGTGATTCATATCGCTCTGAAAAGCATTTTGGACGCATAAAAACAAGAAATGTTGATATTTCTGTTAATTTCAATGCAAACGTGTTCCTAACCATACTAAATTCGTTTTCTATGCCCATTCTCCACCATTATGGAAGTGGAATACATTCCTTTTTTGAGCAAAAAACAAAATTATATTTTGTCAAAAAGTCGATTCTGTCGCTCTGAAAAGCATTTTGGACGCATAAAAAACAAGAAATGTTGTGATATTTCTGTTAATTTAAATGCAAACGTGTTACTAATCCCACCAAATTCGTTTTTATGCCATTCTCCCACCATTTGAAAGTGGAATACATTCTTTTTAGCAGCAAAAAAAAAAAAAAGTTTGTCAAAAAGTGATTCTTATCGCTCTGAAAAGCATTTTGGACGTATAAAAATCAAGAAATGTTGGTATTTCTGGTTAATTTCAAAGCAAACGTGTTCGTTACCATACCAAATTGTTTTCTATGCCATTCTCCACCATATTGGAAGTGGAATACATTCGTTTTTAGCAAAAAAAGAAAAAACACATTGTTTGTTCAAAAGTGATTCTATCGCTCTGAAAAGCATTTTGGACGCATCAAAAACAAGAAATTGTTGATTATTTCTGTTAATTTCAATGCAAACGTGTTCCAAAGCATCACAAATTTGTTATTTTATGCCATTCTCCACCATTTGGAAGTGGCATATATTCGTTTGTTGAGCAAAAAAAAAAAAACGTTTGTCAAAAAAGTGATTGTATCTCTTTGAAAAAGCATTATGGACGATAAAAACAGATAAATGCAGATATTTCTGTATTTCAATGCAAACGTGTTCCTAACCATACTAAATTGTTTTCTATGCCATTCTCCACCATATGGAAGTGGAATACATTCGTTTTGAGCAAAAAACAAAAAATTTTTGTTTGTCAAAAAGCGATTCTGTTCGCTCTGAAAGCATTTTGGACGCATAAAAAACAAGAAATGTTGATATTTCTGGTCATTTCAATGCAAACGTGTTTCCTAAGCATTACCAAATTTGTTTTTTATGCCAATTTTCCACCATTTGGAAGTGGGAATACATTCGTTTTTAGCCAAAAAAAACAACATTGTTTGTCAAAAGTGATTATATCGCTCTGAAAAGCTTTTGACGCATAGAAAACAAGAAATGATGATATTCTGTTAATTTTCAACTGCAAACGTGTTGCTTCCAACTTACCATACTGAAATTGTTTTCTTTTGAACTCGTTTGTCAAAAAGTGATTTCTATCGCTCTGAAAAGCATTTTGGACGCATGGAAACAAGAAATGTTGGATATTTCTGTTAATTTCAATGCAAACGTGTTACTAATCCCACCAAATCGTTATTATGCCATTCTCCACCATTTGAAAGTGGACTACATTCGTTTTGAGCAAAAGAAAAAAAAAAAAGTTTGTCAAAAAGTGATTCTATCGCTCTGAAAAGCATTTTGGACGTATAAAAACAAGAAATGTTGGTATTTCTGTTAATTTCAATGCAAACGTGTTCGTTACCATACCAAATTGTTTTCTATGCCATTCTCCACCATTTGGAAGTGGAATACATTCGTTTTTAGCAAAAAAAAAAAAAACATTGTTTGTCAAAAGTGATTCTATCGCTCTGAAAAGCATTTTGGACGCATAAAAACAAGAAATGTTGATATTTCTGGTCATTTCAATGCAAACGTCTTCCTAAGCATATTGTTTTATATGCCATTTTCCACCATTTGGAAGTGGAATACATTCGTTTTTAGCAAAAAAAAACCATTGTTTGTCAAATGTGATTTGATCGCTCTGAAAAGCATTTTGGACGCATAAAAACAAGAAATGTTGATATTTCTGGTCATTCTCATGCCAAACGTGTTCCTAAGCATTCAAATTGTTTTTATGCCAATTTCCCCGATTTGGAAGTGGATTCTAATTCGTTTTGACAAAACCAAAAAAAACATAGTTTGTCCAAAATAGTGTTTCTATCGCTCTGATAAACATTTGGTACGCAATGTAAAAATAAGAAATGATCGTATTATCTGTAATGTCTATTGCAATGGTACGTCGTTACCGAACTACTACTAAGAGTGTTCTAGATGCCATTCTCACATATGGTAGGCGAATACATTCGTTTTTAGCCTGTAGAAAAAAAATACCTTGTTTATTGTTCAAAAATCGTCTGCGCTTCTGCATATTTAAGATTTTGGACCGTAAAACAATCAGAAATGTGGCCTTCAATTCATCGTGGAAGTCTCAATGCATATTAACTCTGTCTTTCCTACTACACACATTACTACAGAATGCTCTGTTTTTCTGCTGCCATTCTCACCATATTGGAGTGGCAAATCTTCATCGTTGCGCTCAAATAGAAAAAAAGATTGTTGTCAAACAAAGTAATTCATCACTCTTAAAAGCCTGTTGGACCACATTAAGACACCAAGAAATCGCTAGCAATTTGATAATTTTCAATGCAACGTGATTACTAATCTCACAATATGTTATTTGCCGTTGCGTTCTCCAACATCTATGAAGTGGAATACATCGATTGTGAGCAAAGAAAAAACATTCGTTTTGATCACAAGTGATTCTATTGCTTGAAACCATTTTGGACTGCATAAAAAACAAGAAATGTCTGATATTCTCTGGTAATTCACATTCGCAAACGTTTCCTAACCATAACTCTGTTTCTTATCCATCGTCGCCACCTAATGGGAAGGATCACTTCGTTTTAGCAAAAAACAAGATTATTCGTGTTTCAAAAAGCGTTCTCTCTGCTCGCTCTCGAATAGCATATTGGACGCATAAAACACTGAATATTGACTATTTTCTGTTAGTTTCCAATGCGCCAAACGTAGTTACTAATCCCACCCATCAGTATCTTATTATTGCCTACTCTCAATCCCACCTTCTGCAAAAGTCGTCATACATTTGCTCTCAAAGCAACAAAAAAGATAGTCACCGTGAATTCTTCGCTCTGATACAGTTTTTGGACGTATAAAACACAAATGTGTTATTCTGTTAATTTTCGCAATGAACTCGTTCGTTACATACCAATTGTATTCTTGCGTTCTCCTCTCTTGAGTGTAATACCTTTCGTTCTGGCGGAGCAAAAAAAAAAGAAACATTCTGCTTGTTCAAACAGTGATTTCTACCGCTCTGAAAGATTTTGACGCATAAATGACAAGAAACTGTTCTATATTTCTCGTCATTTCATTGCAAACGTCTTCCTAAGCCTACACAACTTGTTTTATCATGGCATTTTCCACATTGCAAGTGGCAATTACATTCGTTTTAGCAGAAAACAACCCCGTTGTTTGTCAAATGTGATAGATTGATCGCTCTGCGAAAGTTTTGCACGCACTAAAACACAGCAATTGTTGGTAGGCCTATTTTGTTTCATTTTACATCGATAACGTCGTTCGTTTACTACCCAAATGTTTCCATATGCATCTCTCCACAGTTTGGCAAGTGAATACATGTCGTTTTTAGCCCAAAAACAAAATCCAAAACATTGTTTGTCAAAAGTGTTCTCTACGCTCTGAACAGCATTTTCTGGACGCATAACAACAGATAAATGTCTGCACTTTCTCTGCTCTCATTCGCAATGCAACGTCTTTCAAGGGTCCTCCCACTCCCTTCCCACAATGTTACACTTTCCTTAAGAATCTTTTGAAGCTAATGTCTCGGCCGAATGTGTTCCTCCCCGGTAGACTCTTTGCTGCCCAGTTCACTTTCCCTGATCATGCCTTAGATTAAATCCAAACACTCTCTCGCTCGCTCCCGACGTGTCGTGCGACAACTTTTCCTCTTCATCCAAATGCGTTGGTCGGCAGCGTACCCAACTATGGATCAATCGACTCGTAAGTTTATTTGCTTTTCTACGTGAACTCTACATACCCATTTGCTGCCCTCTGACGGATTCCGGAACGGTTTGGAACATCACTATATAAAACTATTCTGTCAGGATCTCCGCTGACTCTCACTTCTCACGGAGGCGCATTCAGCACTAAAACAACTATTTCACTCTCTTCTAATGGATCTGGGACGAATGACCAGGGGTGTTGGCTGTGAGGTTGTATCATTCGACCTTGGACTGCACGTTTTTTGAGATTCCCCTATAAGCAGACTACATATATTGTAACTCCTTTTGTACTGACTTCACCCCGCTTTAACCGACTTCCATACATCCCTCCAGAAACATTCTTTCGTCCACTTCAAGCGAATGAAGGACGGTGACTAAGGAACTTAGTTTGCTGCTTGGTTCTGATGGGGAAACATAGTGGTTCTATTAGTATTGTAGGGTTAAGACGAACGCCCTCCGGGATGCGATCTTAAGCTGAGGTGTCAA